>MU260584.1:105000-172500 GCA_020310875.1 Ceratopteris richardii
AGCACTATGCAATAGTCTAGATACTCCTAAGTCCTAAAACTCTTGAAATGTGCACCAATACACGGTCTACAGCAGCTGCCTCGGGACAATATCTAGAAAAAAATCAAAACCTGGAAAAAAAAAAAAGGCAAGGTCAAGAATGTGTTTCTGACGTGAAAGTTAGCTACTAGTCAGCAAAGTCAGGTAAAATGGTTTCCGACGCATCAGCAACCAACAAAGCACATAACTATGGACATGTATGCATGTAAGTTTGTATGTATATGTATGCACATGTATGTAATATATGTATGTATCACGTATGTATGTATGTATGTATGATGTATGTATGAGGTATGTATGTACATGTATGTAGGTATGTACGCATGCATTGTTTGTATGTATGCATGCATGCACTTGTGTGCACGTGCACATGCACATTGCACACACGTGTGTGTATGTGTGTGTATGTGTGTGTATGTGTGTGTGTGCACACGTGTATGTGCATGTTTGTACGTATATATGATGTATGTATGTATGAACATATGTGTATGTGTGTATGTACACGTGTACGAGTGTAAGCATAGTCATCTCTTTTAAGGATTTTTTAACTTTGGCCATGGTGGCACTTAAATAATGTCCCTAACCTATTTCATAGCCTAAACTAAAGAAATCATTCCAAGAAATCCTCCAATACCATGTAACACCCCTAATGTTAAGTCAATGTGCAACTATATGTGGAAGAATTTCCGGATTTCGGTGTTATTTTCCTCAAAATTTCAGAAACTATTGATTTCTGAAATAAATTTCGAAATTTTCCACTTTCTTCATTTAACGTCCTGATGAGGGTGAGCCGTTCACTTATAAAGAGGCAAAGCTATGTGAGCACATACAGTGGGAGCTACCCATACAAGAAGAGATAAGAGATAAAGGCCTTGCATGAAAATGATACTTGGGACTTGGTTCAGTTGCCCAAAGGTAGGAGGAAGGCCATTCCTAACAAGTGGGTATACAAAATCAAAACTGTGGATGGCAAACCCAAGTATAAGGCAACACTCGTTGCTAAGGGATATGCCCAAATAAAATGCATTGATCTCCAAGAAGTGTTCTCTCCAATGGTTAAAATGACCACATTACTTGTGTTGTTAGCTCTCACAGCTTGCCTTGAATTTGGAGTTATTCGAAATGGATGTTAAAACCACCTTTTTGCATGGCGATCATAGTACAAGAAGAGGCTTAGAAACGAGATTTAAATCATTTTAATCGTAGAGGTCTATAAAATTCAAAATAAAAATCGGGGTTTTTATTCACATTGCAACATTTTTATTTTCTAAAACATAAAGCTATGTATCAATGCATATTTAACACCTTTTTTATATAACTGACATGAATAACATATAAAATCACCTAATAATCTATAATCACCAGTGACCACACTACTTTCAATTTTCAAATGTCAACTTTCAAATGCATTTTAGATAAAGGAGTCAAGAGTCAAGACAAAAACGTAAACAATGACCATACATGATACATGAAAATGAACAGTGGAACAATGGACATAATCAACTACCAATCAATCAATGACTAAAGTCAGTGAGTCATGTTATACATAATACAACTGCAAGCAATGTCAATGATCAGTGATCATACAAAACAGACATGTAGATACTAAATAGTAAACAAGCATTGAAATATAATGATTTGGCTGAAACGATTTTTTTCCAAAAAAAACTCCATAAAAATTGTAAAAAAACCATTTAAAACACAATTTTTATTGAGAAATCGTCGACTTTTTTGTAATGTGACGACGATTTAGATGAAGAGCCATACATGAAGCAATTGAAAGGGTATTCCATTCTTGGAAAAGAGCATCTGGTATGCAAAGCTAAAAAGGAGTTTATATGGGCTGAAACAAGCCCCCAAACAATGGTATAAGAAGTTTGATGCATTTATGTTCAAGCATGGGTTCAAAAGAAGCCATGCAAACCACTGTTTGTACACTAAGAAGGATGAAAATGAAAGCCCAATCATTCTTGTGCTGTAAGTAGATGGTATCCTGCTGGCTGGGAAGAAAAAGAGTGCTATAAATGCTCTAAATGCTCTAAAACAGCAGCTGAACTCTGCATTCTCAATGAATTGGGGAAGCGGAGCATATAGTTGATAGGCAGAAGCATATTTTGCATTTATCCCAAGAAAAGTACATTGGAAAAGTACTGGACAGATTTAATGTGGTTGATGTTAAGCCTCTTGGAGTGCCACTGCAGGCACATATTAATCTTTCCAAGGATGATTGTCCCAAAGATGATGATGCAGCCAACTACATTAAGAGTGTTCCATATGTGTGGTTCAGTTATGTATGCCATGGTATGCGAATAAAAAGGGATAAGCAGCAGCATATTTTCCATTTATCCCGAGAAAAGTACATTGGGAAAGTACTGGACAGATTTAATGTGGTTGATGCTAAGCCTCTTGGAGTGCCATTATAGGCAGATGCTAAGCTTTCCAAGGATGATTGTCCCAAAGATGATGATGCAGCTAACTACATGAAGAGCGTTCCATATGCATCAGCTTGTGGTTCACTTATATATGCCATGGTTGCCACTCCGCCAGACATTGCTCATGCAGTGGGAGTCGTTAGCATTTTTATGACTAATCCTGGCAAAGCTCATTGGGAGGCAATCAAATCTATTTTGAGATATTTGAAAAGGACTAAGATAAATGCCTGTTGTTAGCTATGAGCTTTCTTCTCTATGCATATGAACATCTCTAACTTAGAGGGAAACCTATCCAAGAATCTTATCTGCTTTCGATTGGCCAAATGGCCCTCTACTTTTGTATAAAAGGACATCTATTGTTATTGAAATGCAAAGGCACACATTCATTTCTAGATTCGTGCATACAAGAGACCTTCTCTCTCTCTTTCTCTCTCAAACTTATCCTTTTCTTCTCTCAAACTCCACATCTTTGTGCCGTGACATGAGAGAATAGGATATCCAAGTCCTTCGTGCAATCGACCGCTACGCCATAACTCTTCATTTACATGACATGGTATCAGAGCAGGAGAAAGCTTGGAAGATGCCGGGGGATAGGGTGACTTCCAATTCGACCTTGATTTTGGATCTTCGAGTTCTTTGTAGCTCACTTTTGTGACTTCACAACTCCACAAAGTTCTGCTCAGGTGGCAGAGGCGGAGAGCTGGCTCTCTACAAATCATGATTCTTCTCCTTTCTGACGTATGGAAGGCATTTCTTGCTGCTGAAGGAGATTCTTCCTCTTTGCTTGAGAGGGAGAAAGCTTCGTGGTACTCCATGAACTGCATTACTGCACTGTAAGGGGTCTCAACAGTGAGCCCCATCATCAGAAGCATTGAATCATTGGAAGCCTTGGAAAAGTGGCTGAGGGAGGTAATGCCTTACAAGACAAGGCTCAGCAGGACGAGAGACAACATGTATCATCATGGGGAGCTAATATAGAAATCTCCTCAATGATTCCAGGAGAGAAAACCATCATTTGCAGCTGCTCTCGGTGGTAATCATATTCTCAATCCCTTGTTTGGAGGCGTGGATTAAGGCTTCCCAAGGATCTAGAGGTGCTAGCAGTATCCCCCCTCATGCACCATCTCTTTGAATGCTTCCATATATGATCTACATATCTGCCTTAACATCCACGCTTGCTTTGTAAAAAACTCTTATACATGTGGGTTTAAGCACGACATCTTCGATTTGTTTAATGTTCGGGGATTAAACACCCCCTTCATAGAAGGGAAGGACCTTTTTCAAACTTTTCTACTTGTTTTTTTATATCTACAAGTTTTCTAGAGTGCCTACAACAAAGTGAACAATATGCTAAAAAACAAGTTCAAGCCAAACAACAAAGCAATGAAGGAATGAGGGAGTCAAAAGCAAGCAACAACAACAACAACAAAAAAGGTAAAAAGCCACCCTTCAATCCTTTGTACCATCCTCAATGTATAAGGAAGAATTTGTACCACCCATGAGTTTGTTGAAGGAAGGATATAAACATTGTCTTCTTTGTACATGGGAAGGAAATATATATTTTGTACCACCCTAGTTTAGATGAGGAAAGGATAGTTCCTGCAGAGCTACTTGTTTAATCAAGCTCAAGAGGGGGGATTGTTAGCTATGAGCTTTCTTCTCTATGCATGTGAACACCTCTAACTTAGAGGGAAATCTATCCAAGAATCTTATCGGCTTTTGATTGGCCAAATGGCTCTCTATTTTTGTATAAAAGGACATCCACTGTTATCAAAATGCAAGGCACACATTCATTTCCAGATTCATGCATACAAGAGAGCCTCTCTCTCTCTCTCTCTCTCTCTCTCTCTCTCTCTCTCTCTCTCTCTCTCTCTCTCTCTCTCTCTCTCTCTCTCTCTCTCTCTCTCTCTCTCTCTCTCTCTCTCTCTCTCTCTCTCTCTCTCTCTCTCTCTCTCTCTCTCTCTCTCTCTCTCTCTCTCTCTCTCTCTCTCTCTCTCTCTCTCTCTCTCTCTCTCTCTCTCCCTCCCTCCCTCCCTCCCTCCTCCCTCTCTCTCTCTCTCCCCCTCCCCCCCTCTCTCCCTCCCTCTCTCTCGTCGCCTTCTGCACCTCTGTGTACCTACGTCCCGTTCTGTAACTGCGTCCGAAACCATAATCCCTGCTGCCCGTCGTGTTAGGGTTCTCTACATGCGTCCTGTGTAACTGCGTCCATAGTTGAAAAAATTTGCGAATTTTTTTGTCAAAATAAAATTCGTTCTCGATTTAATTCGTGTGACAAATTTCGTTCGCGATTTAATTCGTGGTGCACGAATTTTATCACTTTTTTTTTAAGGTCTTCTTTGTCTTTTGCTTGTCCCTCAAAAGTTCCTGTGAACTTTTATGTCCTTTTGCTCCTTTCAAAGCATCTATTATACTTGAGAGATCAAGTATTTGTCCATACTTTTTCACACTGTGTGTAACTTTTGATTATTGCTTACACTCATGTGCCTTTTGTTTTGTATGTTTGATTTGACACTGTTCTTGGGCAACATGTATGATGTATGATGTTTGGAGCTTACTAATCAATGCCATGACTCATGAGTCATGATTCTATGATGTAATGTGTTATAACTTATAAGTTATGCGTGACGATTAGTTGTTGGTTAAAATTTCATGATAAAATCATGAATCATGATGTTTTAAATAATTGTCTAATGTCAATTTAGGATTTGATGTCGGATGTTGTATGATGTATCATGGATCTTACATGTGATAGATATATATATATATATATATATATATATATATATATATATATATATATATATATATATATATACACACACTCTTTATATGTAAAAAATAAAATTCTCTTCCAATGGATAAAAGTCCCGAATTTTATTTTCAATCGAACGTACTAAATGAATTAAAAGAATAATTCGCGAATTAATCTCACAAATTAAATCGCTCGTTCCTACTATGCCACGCGTCACAGTCTGTACCTGCGTCCGAAACCATAAACCCTACTTCCTGTCGTGTTAGGGTTCTGTACCTACGTCCGAAACCCTAAACCTTGTAGTCCGTCATGTCAGAGTTCTATACCTAGGTCTGAATCCCTAGGTTCTCTACCTCTGTCCAAAACCCTAAGGTTTCGTACGTGCAGAAACCCTAAAAGGATCTATACCTGCATCGGAAACCTGCTCAGCTGCGCGTTACCCCTGCATTTGCTCAGCTATGTTATGCCCCCGTCATTGCTCAGCCTAGGCTGAGATTGATCTTTGAGTGTAAGGATAAGTTCGGGCAGCTCGCTGAACAACATACTCATGGCCTCCTTGATAAGAACATGGGCACAGTTACTCTCTCTTTACCATGCCATCTCCTGAAAACCTAACCTAACCCTAAACCTAACCCTAATCTTAATCCAACCCTAACCCTAACCCTAACCTGAGCCCTAACCCTAACTCCAAAACCCATCCCTAAACCCATCCCTAAACCCATCTCTCTCTCTCTCTCTCTCTCTCTCTCTCTCTCTCTCTCTCTCTCTCTCTCTCTCTCTCTCTCTCTCTCTCTCTCTCTCTCTCTCTCTCTCTCTCTCTCTCTCTCTCTCTCTCTCTCTCTCTCTCTCTCTCTCTCTCTCTCTCTCTCTCTCTCTCTCTCTCTCTCTCTCTCTCTCTCTCTCTCTCTCTCTCTCTCTCTCTCTCTCTCGCCCTTACCCTAAAAAATCTAAAACCCCAAACCTAATCTATGAAATTGGCCCCCATGGATCGGAGGGAAGTGGACAAACTTATCGCTAAAGCCCTCAAAGAGGCCAAAAAGGAAGCAAACCGCAACCTGAATATGGAGATACGAAAAATGATGGAAAAGTTCAAAGGACTTGAAGAACAAGTAATGGATAAAGTCAAAGGACTCGAAGAACAAGTGAAGACTCTCACAGAAGAACGAGACAATCGGAGGGCAGCTTATGAGCACATGAAAGAAGAAGGGGAGATCTCCAACATGGAGACACTCAAAGAAGAAATAAAGAAGGAAATCAAAACGGAGGTAGAATCTACTCGCGAGTCGTGTGTGGAAGTAATACACAAAAGGGTTAAGAAGGAAGTTAGGGAAGACGTGTAGAAAGAAGAGCTCGCGCGAATCCAGGATACACTTGAGGAGGAAAGGCTTCGACACTCGAAGACTTCACATCCGGTTTACAGGCCTACCTGAAGAGGCATCACCGGAGGAAGACGCCACTGACATTTGCCGTCGACTTGGATACGAGAGCATGGCCTTCACAGGCGCATGGAGGGTTTGGAGGGATACATCGCGTTTGCGGGCACTCATCCTTAAGATGAGCTCCGAGGAGGCACGGACGCATCTTTTTTAGACGTCGATCAGTACTACGTGGACTACCTGGCGACGTCCTCTACATGGACCAGGACCTCATGCGGATGTAGGTGGCACACCGACGCGCTTGCATGCCACAGATACTCCAGGCACGTCGAGAGGGGAGAAAGGCCTTTTACCGTGATGGTAAGGTCTTCATAGATGGACTCCCTATCAAATAGGGCCACACGGCCTATGAGACATCACTACACCAGGAGACACCACTCAGAGGAGTGATGTGGAACTGCAATGGGGCACTTTGGACGCGACCAGACAGACTCGAGGAGATCCTGGCATCACATGACTTTGCATGCATCACAGAGACACACGAGAGCCCAGAGAGAGGTCTACCATGCATTGCAAGTTTTCATTGGGAATCTGCATTAAGGACCACGACGAGACAGAGTACAGCGCGAGGGTCTGGAGGTATGGCCATCGTATTTAGACAAGAGATACAGAGCCGGATCCACATTATGGGAAGAGATGGGGAGGCACGATACATGTGGGTTCGCATGGAGATAGCACAGGGGAGCTGGATTTACATTGCTATATGCTACTTCCCTCCAGGCGGATCTCGATACGCAGGACAGGATCTTGGGGAACCGATCCGAGATAGTGACTCACCATACACATCACTTTCAGATGAGATACTACATTACAGCACACTAGGTGAAGTCTTCCTTATGGGGGACTTCAATGGCCGCACTCAATCACATCAGTGCGAGGCATACTACATGGATCACCCACATCTCATGAGGACCAAAGACCCAGATGAGAGATGAGCACGAGTAGAGTATCGGCGGATATGGGTCACGACACCACCGGGTATGGCAGACATCTACTTGAGCTAGGCAGCCGACGTCAGCTTGTTATATATAATGGAATGAATCGTTGGCTAGGTTCGGGCGGACTTACTTGCTTCCCTCACAGGGGAGGTGAGAGCACAGTCGACTACATTTTAGGTACCACCTCTGGAGCTTCACTCATCCCCTCACTTAGTATTGGACGACGCCCACTTGGCGCTGACCATACATTTATCACATTCACACTCTCATCTCCTATTCCATTAGACCCTCCCTCACCCACTCAGACACACACCACGATACACTTCACACACGAGCTCTCACACGTTTATGCACACCATTTACAGACCCGCCTACTCTCCCTCGATCCACTCTCACCCTTGCACACACTTACATCACAGTTCACCACCATCCTACAGGATTCAGCTCTCCGCAACTTACCACACCGCACACATATACACCCTCCACGCAAATGTTCCATGCCCCAGAACCGCTGGTATGATGCAGATTGCCGTGAGCTGCGGAAGCACTTACGGATTCTAGAGCATAGAGGGGACATTACACACACACAGGCACAGCGTCGCATGCAGAGCCTTACTCGCCGCAAACGGCGAGATTGGGAGGAGAGACAGTACTAGGATATTTATCATTTTCTGATGAGTCGAGACAGTGTAGTGGCATGGCGACATTTGAGAGAGAGGAGACAACAGACACCCATTCGAGACCCGAGCACTCGGCATAGCTATGCACGGATCATATACGAGATGCAAGACAAGCCCCCCATTCCCAGACTACAGAGCTCACGTCCTACTACCTCTGACTTCTTCACACCCACTATGGTGGGACGCGCTATTGCCCGTCTACAACATGGCAGGGCCCATGACCATTTCGGTTTACAAGCAGAGCACCTCATCTACGGAGGCACGACCCTTGCGCCGCTCATTGCCCACCTCTTCAACCGTGCATTGGTTGAAGGGTTTCCTAACTCCTTGACTGAGCACACCATAGTGCCCATTCATAAGTCATGTGATACTATGGATCCAGCTACATACCGGACGATCATGATTGGCCCTATATTGGCCAAGTTATATGGGGAAGTACTAGAGACAGAGTTGAGTACTCTCGTTGAGAGGAAGGGTATCAGGGCTCCAAGATAGGTAGGTTTCAGACGCGATTACTCTACCATTGACCACATCTTCACTCTGAGATGCCTGATCGACCAGGCAAGGGTGAGGAAGAGGAGATTATATTGTTGCTTTGTGGACTTCCGCAAAGCATTTGACACTATTCCCAGGGAACGACTCTTCAGACGACTACTTGATATCGGAGCTCCGGAGGAGATGATATGGGGGATCTATGCCTTATACGAGAGAGTATCTGGTAGAATCAGATGTCCGGGGGGCTTATCTCATCCACTTGCTAGCACTATCGGGGTGAAGCAAGGATGTCCTCTTTCACCCACCCTCTTTTGAGGTGGTCGGATCATATGTTTACTTGGGGGTGACATTTACAGCAGCATCAAGGGTCTTCTCTATGTCTCAGGCACCCCGTGACCGCATCACACGTGGGTATGCAGCACTAGCCTTGATGGAGAGACAATGCCACCAGGCATATTTTCAAGAGCCGCGCACAAAGGGGTGGCTCTTCTACACCTTGGTTACGCCAGCACTCATGTATGGGGCAGCCATATGGGGACCGGGCTTAGCTACATCAGTATGGACAGCATTAGAGAGGCCACAGATCCTCATGATTGCCAGACTTATCTGTAGCAAGCCTTCCGTACCACATGATATTATTAGAGCAGAGCTCGCTGTACCACCAATGCTAGTTGAGGCACTATTCAAAGACAGTATGCCTATTACACAGACTCCCAAGCATGGATACAGAGCCCATTGCCTATCGTGCTTTCCAGGCATCACGTGATATGGCATTAGCAGGCGACACCTCCTCATGGTATGCACAGACACGAGACTGGCTGGCCCATCATGTCTTTGACATAGACAGGCTACCACCACTACAGTACGAGTCACATGCACCCACCTACTCGCCTCTCTCATCAAGAGAGGAATAGGGTCATTCGTAAGGAGATATGGCATACATATATACAAAGGACATGGGTGAGCCCTAGGAATACATTACCACCGAAAATGCTCTATTACCGTGAGCATTTTTTGCATATATCAGACGAGGGCTTCATCAAGATTCCGAGATACATGCAGACATACCTACCCCACCACCTTCGAGTCGTCATTGGGCAACTCCGGGTTTCATCACATCAGCTCGAGATTGAGAGGGGTCGGTCCAGGGGAGTCCCCCGTGAGGAGAGGTGGTGCCCAGTATGAGAGACAGAGGTAGAGAGTGAGGAGCATTTTGTTATCAGATGCCAAGCATACTTAGACCTACGAGCACACTTCCAGATAGAGGAGTCACTCCAGTTGTGTATGACTATGGGAGACCAACGACGCTTGGGACTCTTTCTCACAGCAGCATACGAGAGGCAAGAGCGATCACTCCAGCCCACACATCAAACACGGGTGAGTACCCAGTTAACCATTACCCAGTTCTTTAAGCGAGCTGAGCTACATCAGAGAGGTCCATCTATAGGGCTCACGCTCCACCAAGCAGCAGCACAGAGAGCACGACGCCGACCACGCATGGGCGGATATCGTCCATCACGACTATATCAAGAGGATATCTCACGCATCAGGGAAGCCTACGACCACATGATGGAGCATCGGCATACCACCACCCCATGGGTTGTCTTCCTTCAAGAGGCACTCAGACCACCACCGATGTATCACATACTACACCCACCTCCACCCATCACGAGTAGCTAGGGTGTTTTTACTCACATTATGGATCCCCCATGTATTAGGTGGCCACTATCTACAGAGTCAGAGCCATATCTCCCAAGCCTCTTCCAGCCCTATATAGCTTTGTGTAGTGATATACTTTTTATTTCATTTCATCTTCTACACAGGGTTACTACACTTGTATATGGTTTTTGTCTCATAGGCCAAGTTTTGCCTCTAGAAGACGTTAATATGACTCTCTCTCTCTCTCTCTCTCTCTCTCTCTCTCTCTCTCTCTCTCTCTCTCTCTCTCTCTCTCTCTCTCTCTCTCTCTCTCTCTCTCTCTCTCTCTCTCTCTCTCACCCCGGACTAATAATTGTTGCCTACAGTTATTAGCCACTCCCACCCTTACTCCATCGCGCATCGGGCGCGCTCCCGTCTTCATCGCAAGTCTTTAGGCTCAGTACACTGAGCATTTTTTTTTTCACCTTCGAATGCAATGAGCGCTACGGCTAAGAAGGACGATTTGACAAAAATGGAGGACAAACTGACCATAGCTATCAAGGAAAACAAGAAGATGGTGGACTCCACTATCACGGCCATCATCAGCCGCCTCTCAAAGCTCGAGAAGGAAGTAGAAACATATCATAAGGAGAGGGAAGCATGGCAAAAAGAGAAAGAAGAATGGGCTAAGGAGAGGGCAAACATGAAAGAGGAATTGGAGCTTCTCAAAGCTTCAGTCTCTCTTACACCCGAAGAAGGAGAGATTAATATGAACAAGACAGAAGCTCTCAAAGAAGAACTCACCAAATCCTTGACCGAGAGCATGGAAAACAAATTAGAAGCTACCAAAGAAGGGTGGATCGACATAGTGAAGAAGAACATCAAAAAAGAAGCCAAAGAGAAAGCACAAAAGGAAGAAGCCCTCATCGTGCACACCACTATTGAGGAAGAAAAGATGAGACATGCCCGCCGTCTCAATGTACGCATCACGGGCATTGAAGAAAAAGAAGGCTCTACCCCCGAGTCCGATGGGAAGACACTATGCAAGATACTCGGCTACAAAGAGGAGTCCCCCCCATTCATCAAGTCTTGGAGAACGGGACGAGACCCCACGAAGAAGAGAGCTCTCATTCTACACTTCCCTTCCGAAGATATAAGATCTACTTTCCTACGCAAGAGGGTGATTTTGAGAGCACTTGATGGCCCCCCCATCTACCTTGACGATGATCTCACACCCATGCAGGTAGCACACCGTCGTGCATGCATGCCGAGAGTACATCAAGCTCGCAAAGAAGGAAAGAAGGCTTCATACAGAGATGGTCGTGTCATCATTGATGGCAAGGCCATCCCATAGGGATTCGCGGCCTGTGAGACACTCGAGGAGATACACCTTGCAGTTTGGAACTGCAATGGAGATCTATGGACACACCCAGAGAGATTGGAAGAGGTGCGCAAAGGCAAAGACATCATTATGCTGACAGAGACACATGAGAGCCCGGACCGGGGCCTACCTCGAGTCCACGGTTTTCAGTGGGAGTCCACATACAGAGAGTGTACACGTCAGCACACCACCCGAGGATCAGGAGGAGTAGCCATACTCTTTAGAGATGGACTTCAGAGCAGGATACAGATAGTCGCACGTGATTCACAGGCCAGGTATCTTTGGATTCGACTCAAGCTCTCGCAGGAGCGGATCATCTTCATAGCATTATGCTACTTTGCTCCTTCTAGCTCGCGTTTCGCTATCATAGATCGAGAGGAGGACTCACCATACACTTGCTTGTCAGAAGAGATTACAGAGTACTCTGCATCAGGGGAAGTCTTCCTTATGGGAGACTTCAATGCAAGGACAGGCAACGATCAGTGTGAGATATTTGACCCAGAAGACCCAGAGATACTACATACCATAGAGGATGAGTCTACAGCTCGAGCTTCAGCTGACCCTACACACACTCACTATGGCACTCACCTACTCAGACTAGGCTCTCGACATAATCTCGTTATCTATAACGGGATGACTCAGTGGCCTACCTCAGGAGGATTGACATGCATACCACACTCAGTCACAGATGGCGGGGGAAGTACAGTAGATTACGTCATGGGGTCCAGAGAGGCCATCCACCTACTTACCTCATTCACCATCCCACCCATACCCATTGGGGCCGATCACACATACCTCGCACTCTCCTTGAAGGGAGACACCCCTTTACGCATACCCGCAGCACGCATCCCACACACCACCATCCACTTCACACACGAGCTAGCTCACATATATGCGGCTCGAGTCGAGAAGGGTCTTCTCTTACTTCATCCTGACACTCCACTATCCCTACTCACCTCTCAGATAGCATCAGTTCTTCAGACATCAGCCATCAGCTCCTTCCCACACACCATCCATTCTCGTCACACACCTCCTCCCGGGACTATGCCACAACATCGTTGGTATGATGAGGATTGCAGAGATCTTTACCGCCGACTACGAGCTCAGCGAGCATTGGGAGAGATCACAAAGAGAGAGGCCAAGGGACAGATGAAGACTCTCACACGTCGAAAGAGGCGAGCCTTTGAGGAGGCACAAGAGCTTGAGCTATACCATCTCTTTATGAGTATGGACAGTGCTGCAGCATGGCACAGCCTACGAGAGCCACGCCCGACCACACCTATTGGAGACCCACACACATGGCATGACTATGCTCAGAGGTTATATGAGGTACCTAGGCAGCCTCCCATTCCCCAGCCACTTGAGCCTCGCCCTACTAGTTCTTCTCTCTTCACAGCAAAGATGGTTGAGAGGGCCATACGACGACTGCGACATGGACGTTCGACAGACCACGCGGGATTGCAGAGCGAGCATCTCATATATGCAGCCTCCACTATAGCCCCGTTGATTGCACATGTCTTCAACCGGGCTATAGGAGAGGGCTTCCCAGAGGAGTGGACTAGGCACACCATTGTGCCTATCCACAAGTCGGGCGACACCCTGGATCCAGGGAACTACAGGACCATCATGATTGGCCACACCATGGCCAAACTATACGGTGCCATACTTGAGGCAGAGCTCAGCTCATATGCAGAGACTGAGGGGCTACGAGCACGAGGCCAGGCAGGTTTTCGACGGGCTTTCTCTACTATTGGTCACATCTTCATTCTGCGCTGCCTCATTGATGGGGCAAGGATGCGGAAGAAGAGGCTATATTGCTGCTTTGTGGACTTCCGCAAAGCTTTTGATACGGTGCCGCGAGAGAGGCTCTTCCAGCGCCTCCAGAGCTTGGGAGTACCATCAGGGATGATTTGGGCCATCTATGCACTCTATGAGCAGGTGACTGGGAGGGTACGGTGTCCAGGAGGTATGTCTGAGGCCATTGCTAGCACCATCGGTGTTAAGCAAGGCTGCCCACTCTCTCCCACTCTATTTGGTCTCTACATTGACGAGATTGAGGACTACATTCTCCGAGCTGGAGGAGAGGGTGCAGACCTCGCAGGTACACATGTCCACATTTTATTTTATGCCGATGACATTGTCTTGATTTCAGAGTCACCCGAGGGATTACAGCGCCACCTTGAGGCCCTGGATGAGTTTTGTACACAGAGGGGCTTGACAGTAAACCTTGGCAAGACCAAGGTCATGATCTTCCACACCTCCCCCATGGTGAGGAATGGAGCAGGATTCAGAGCTGGTGGTGGACAGATTGAGGTGGTCACTTCCTATGTCTATCTCGGAGTCACATTCACGAGCTTGCCTGGCCCCTTCAGCATGAGACAGGCAGCCACCGATAGACTCACACGCGGATATGCAGCTTTAGCCATGTTAGAGCGGAGATGTCACCAAGCACACTTCCAGGAGCCCCGCACGAAGGGCTGGCTATTTGACACACTGGTCAGACCAGCTATGATGTATGCCGCGACGGTTTGGGCCCCAGGTCTCACAGTCACCCAGTGGAGTGCGATCGAGAGGCCACAGGTACGTATGATCTCGCGATTATTTCGTGGGAAACAGTCGGTGCCACATGACATCATCAGGGCAGAGCTAGCTGCACCACCCATGGCAGTAGAGGCACTATTCCAGACTATCTGCTTTATTCAGAGGATTAGGGACCTCCCTACAGATAGACTCACACACAGAGCTCTTGAGGCATCTATACAGATATCAGAGTCAGGATATGAGAGAGCTTGGTACACTCAGGTTAGAGTCTGGTTTGATAGTCATGGACTTGATATGGACAGATTGCCGCCTTTTCAGTATGACCCAGATTCACCTCACATCCACCTCTCTCGTCGTGAGAGGAATGTTGTGCTCAGACAGGATCTCTGGCAGCTTTACATTAGTCAGACATGGCACACACCACACATGGGATCGAGACTATCGCACTATCGAGACCAGTTCATAGACATACTAGCTGACGGTTTCATCCAGCGACCACGCTACATGGATACTCACATGCCTCATAGCTCGAGGGTAGCGATTGGCCAGCTGAGAGTCTCATCACACCGACTCGAGATTGAGACGGGCAGAGCCGCAGACATTCCCAGAGAGGAGCGGATATGCAGAGTATGCAGAGTAGAGATGGAGGATGAGGAGCACTTTGTATGCAGATGTAGCGCATATGATGGCATCAGAGGCAGATACGAGACTCTGTTTGCAGGGCAGCCCACCCTCCGAGAGATCATGGACTCTAGAGACCAGCGACAACTCGGGCGATTCTTACTAGAGATACAGAGTCACAGAGATTCCCTACTCCAGCCTACTGTAGCACTCCACACAGGAGGGAGACAGAGTAAGCTCACTGACTTCTTTATTCCACGACGTGCTGCAGCCCTCCCCCCCTCAGCCCACACACCGAGCGGGGTGACTCTTCAGCAGGCTCAGATATCTCGAGCTAGGAGACGACCCCGTGCTATAGGATATCGGGCCCCGAGACTTCACCAACACCAGATTGCGGAGATCCAGGCTTGTGACCATCGCGCCATGGAGGAGAGACGATCCCAGATGATGGCCGATCCCGTTGCAGCCATCAGGGTGGCCCTGACTCCACCTCCACCACCACATATTACACCCACCCACTAGCACAGGATGGAGCTAGTAGTCGTTTTAGATGCATTCTCATGGTTGTTGTACTACCCTTTTGCATATAGACTATCATAGATATCGCACTCCATACACCCCCCACCATTTTCATGGGTATCCCCACACGCATACTACGGAGATCTATATCAGCTTAACCAGTTTCTTTTCAGCACTTTTATCTTTTCTGATTGACAGAAGATACACCCATGTACATCGATTTGTCTCATAGGCCGAGTTCGGCCTCCTAATAGACGTAAAAACACTTTCTTTCTTTCTTTCTCTCTCTCTCTCTCTCTCTCTCTCTCTCTCTCTCTCTCTCTCTCTCTCTCTCTCTCTCTCTCTCTCTCTCTCTCTCTCTCTCTCTCTCTCTCTCTCTCTCTCTCTCTCTCTCTCTCTCTCTCTCTCTCTCTCTCTCTCTCTCTCTCTCCCCCCCCCCCAAATACTTTTCTTCACTCAAACTCCACATCTTTGTGTCGTGATATGAGTGAAAAAGATATCCATCCTCCTACCGTGCAATCGACGGCTGCACCATAGCTCTTCATTTACAATTCTACATCACCTATGTTATGGGAAGGGTCCATTGGAGTTGAAAGGATTCTGTGCTTCAAGCATGGAAGGTGATGTGGACACTCGCAAGTCCACAAGTGGCTATGTATACATCCTTGTAGGCGACGCTATTTTATGGTGCTCTAGGCTTCAAAGGATAGTTGTACTATCTACTACAGAGGCTGACCTTATTTCAGCCACAGAGGCTTCCAAGGATGCCATTTGGTTAGCCCACTTCTGTAAGGTTTTTGGGATACTTGAAAAGGCACTTGTTCTTGGATGTGATGGCCAAAGTGTCATATATTTGGCAAAGAATGCCATGTTCCATGCTCGCACAAAGCATACTGATGTGAGGTACCACTTCATCATAGAGGTCTCTTTGATCAAGGTCAATACTTCACATAATCCTTCAAATGCTCTCATTAAGTGCCTACCCAAGGCACAACATGAGCTATGTTTAACATGGTGGGAGTTAGTTAGCTTAACGGAGCCTCCTTGGCCTTTTAAGTGGAAGGTTGTTGGGCAAAAAGGCCCCAAGAACTCTCTTTTTTATATATTTTGACCTTCAAGCTGATAGCTCTCTCCGAGGACCGAGAGCTTGCCAGATATATTTTTGTTCTATTATTTGGGGCGCAAACTGAAGAGTTATAGGCATTTACATTATTTTTATGGCTTTTGGTCATTGGCCGTATGTGAGCACGCCCAAATGACCTAAAAGTGGCTTATCAATAAGACTTGGTCCCAAATCTCGCATAACTTAAATGGTACTTCTTAAACTTCAGTTTCTCCATCTTGCTCTCCAAATTTTTTGCACAAGTTTCTCTGTACTTTCTCTCTCCTCATGCAACAGCCCACTCCCTTAGTGTTCGGAGCAATCGTGCATACTGCCACATAGCTTCTGCAGCCTCTTTGACCATCAAGGATGGGATACGTACCTGATTAAAGATTCAAAATGAGGGATAGTCCACATTCCTGAATCCTAGCATGTGTCTTAACTTGGGACTCCAAACTATCAATTGTCGAGTGCAAATCCATTCATTGAACAGAACTAGAAAAAACTAGGAATCACTCATGAGGTTGATTAAGATATAATAATTATGAAATCAATATCCACAAAATTCATACCCATATCTCTTTGCAAGACTCGTTCATTCCTTTTTAAATTTTGAACAAATGTGGATGTATGTCATGATAAACTCTAATCACTAGCAACCTCATTTGGTTCGAATTGCAATATTTCCAACACTCAAAAGAGCAATCAAGTTAGCTTCAAGCATATAAACTCTACATTTTGGGTATGCTATACATGGCAAGCAAGGTAAAGTTACGAATGAAAAGCAACTATGGAGCACAAGAAGACTTTCTTATTAAAAAGCCAAAGATCAACATGCCATTCGGAGTTGAATTTCAATAGGAGTATTAAGTGTCAAGATTCCTTGAGGTGAAAAAGTGCATCCATGTGAATCAAATTACTTAACAATGCTTCTCTTATCAAAGGCAACCTAACACTTCACCATGGGCACATCACGTTATGATTTGTCACATAACATGTAGAGAATGTATAACATTAGGGGCCACAATCAAGAGCTCTTCTTCATTTTTTTGAAATTGAATTATGTTGCAAATACTGCAACCGAATTGATGACTACAACAAGATAATCTCACAATCCTTATGCTTCTAGATCCACGTCACCTAGATTATCGTTAAATAGACAAGCCAATTCCATAAGGGCTTAAAACAACGTAAACAACCTTGCTTTGCTCAAGCAAACAAGAAAATCCCACAAATGTAGACATCATGAAAATAACTACACATTCTTTTGAAAACTTAGGGACATTAACTCGTATTGATTTCACAAGAGGAAAGATCTATTTCCAAGCGTAGCACCACAAACATCAAGGGGAAAAGAATGAAAATGTTTGGTTGTAAATAATTACCTTGTTCTTATGAGGTCCGAAGAAAACAAGCAAACAACATATACACATAATTAAAGGCATATAATAGGCCTAAGCCAATGACTTTGCTAGTAGTAAACCTCTTGCTTCCAAAATTAGAGAACACTTCTAAAGATAACTCTTTTAATTATGTATCATGGAGTTATGTCAATGTCATACACAACCTTAGTACCTTACAAATCAGATCACCGTTAAAATGTCTCTTTTTTTTCAAGAATAGCCAAGAATTGAATGAATTTGACAAAAGCAAACTCGTTGTCTTATAGCTTTTTCATAGACTGCCCAAAATATTCCACCTGTGTGTGTGTATACACACACATACACACACACAAATATATATATACATGTGTGTATATGCATGTGTATGCATATGTGTGTATATGTATGTATACATGTCACACACACACATGCATACATACATGCATACATACATAAATGTATATATGTTTATACATGTAGACACACACACACATGTATATTTTTAAGACATAAGGCCAACGATGAAAGATGCACGAGAAATTAGAATATTTGTGACGTTTAAGCCTCCGATCCTTGTTTTATTTAGAAAACTAAGTGGCAAGAATTCGATATAGCATGCAAAGACATGTTTTGTCATACATGTTATCATGCTTTCCAATTTGCTTAATGAGAGGGTGTACAATGGTTTGGGGCATTAATGGCAAGTCTTGAATACACAAAGAAGAAAGTGGCTTGTACTCGATAAGAAGACCTAGACTAATATTTTTAGGTGCTTTCTTTTGGAAGAATGTGAGAGAGTAGCAAATTATGCTCCAATATTGAGAATCTTGCATTTGGAAGATAGAGACTGTGCCACCATGGGCTCATTTACAAGGTTACTGACAGAATGATGGAAAAGGTTTCAAAACTGAGAGTAACTTGCATTTGGAAGATAGAGACTGTGCCACCATGGGCTCATTTACAAGGTTACTCAGTGGCAAGAATTCGATATAGCATGCAAAGACATGTTTTGTCATACATGTTATCATGCTTTCCAATTTGCTTAATGAGAGGGTGTATAATGGTTTGGGGCATTAATGGCAAGTCTTGAATACACAAAGAAGAAAGTGGCTCGTACTCGATAAGAAGACCTAGACTAATATTTTTAGGTGCTTTCTTTTGGAAGAATGTGAGAGAGTAGCAAATTATGCTCCAATATTGAGAATCTTGCATTTGGAAGATAGAGAATGGGCCACCATGGGCTCATTTACAAGGTTACTGACAGAATGATGGAAAAGGTTTCAAAATTGAGAGTAAGTATTCCAAAATGGACTGTTGAAGACAAAGTTTTATGCGTAGATATACGAAACATGATGCACTCCCCACTCCATGTTGCTTCATATGTACTTCATTCTTATCAGTGGCAGAGCTGCCTTTTAATGGAGAGATTAATGATGGGTGTATGCATGTGATTGAAAGATATAATACAAGTCCTTAAAACTGACCCAAAAATATATATATGTTTCGACTTCGGAGAGACTAAGGCTCTTCTAGTGCCCACTGGCAGTGGCATGAACTGGCATATGTATCGTAACGTGAAAATGTTTGTATGAAAATTTGTGAGTTTATGTAGAAGTTCGTTATCACTAATTCCTTTCTACAACACTATTGAAGTGCCCTTATCATGATTGTTCCAATTAAAAAGCATTTTGTTAATAAACACATGTTTAACAACGATTAACTACATTCTTTTTTTGCAAGAAGTTACATACTGGACCAGAGAAGAGTTGTAAAGGGTGCTCAGCATATAACTCCACGCTGAATATAGTGAACCAGTAATGATACAACATCTAAAGAAACTCTGTGACAGGACTGGATCAGAAGTGATCGTTTCCTCAAACAAATGATTGCATAAAGAGCACCAGACAAGCCAAAGGATGTGAAATCTGATTAATCCAACACCCACAGAACAAGGGAACCCTGATGTGTTAGAATCTCAAGAGTCACTGTATATTTAGAAGAGTGATTGCATTATTTGAAGTGTTCTTTGGTCTGTGATTATATTACAAGGAAACAAAAAATCTGGATACCACAAATCAATTTCTACTCAAGAAGAGTGAAAAGGAGACAAATTAATCAAAAACCTTAGAGAGAGACATGCAAACTCTAGCCAAATGGCCAACATAACGCAAAATCAATACCTTCAGTTACACCATATGTCTTAGCTTGTACAGATAAAGGGAATTGTTACCTTCTTTCCTGAAACAGCACTTCTCCTTACTCCATCATCCTTGTTGTCACTCAAGAACTGAGCACGAAAGATAAGAACATATTCAAAAAATCACTTCAAAAGAAGGAAATCCAAATAAAATTACCTTTATTTCACCCAAGACTCACCTTTGAAAGTTGAACAGGACCAGGAAGCTCCTTACTCTGATCCATCATAAAACTCCACAGAGCCATAAAGGTTGCAGCAAGACCGATCGACATCCAACCAATTTTGCGGATGCAAAACCCAGCTCCAATTTCAAAGGGCCCATTCAAGTACAGGCAGCAGAAGAGTGTCAATACTGACAACATATAAATGTGGGAAACATATATAAAGTGAAATACAGCATTTCATACTTTATCCCATGCATATATTACTGAAAACAAACAGACAAACAAGCACTGTTGGGCAAGAACAAGCCTCAATCCTTGAAGGAATAGGAAGATAATAATTATACACCCTTCTTTCCTGGATTATGGTTGATGCTTGTACTGGACTTGATTCCATGCTTTCTTAATTGCCAAAAATTGCAAATCATGATGCAAAGAAAAGGAAAACATAATTTTCTATTTCATTCTCATGAATGAACAAGTGCAAAATAAAGACATAAACAAGCATCCTGGCAATGGCGATGCACAAGCAGAAGCCAAAGGCATTCAGTGATTGCTCTGCCATCTTATCTCATGAATTGAAACCACAAGCACCCTAACCAAGTACAGCAGAAGCTACACAAATTCAGTGACTAATCAACCATCTTTTTCTATTTGCTAAGCATATCAGTTCAAATACCCTCAATCTTCTATTCAACTCCTTCCCCTTCTCTGTGACTATTCCAAAATGATGTTAATATTAAATATAATACGCTAAGGGTCATCAAACAACAACATTGAACTTTTATACTGAGCCGCATCGTATCTTTCATAAACCTTATGTCAAATTATTTGAACAGAGTTCATATCCTCAGAAAGGTGAGGCCAAAAGTTGAATGAAACTAAACCCAAGTAACCACCCTATCTCATGAGGCGAAACCACAAGCACCCTAACCGAGTACAGGAGAACCGATACAAATTCAGTCACTGATCAGCCACCTTTTTCCATTTGCTGAGTGTATCAGTGCAAATATCTGCAATCTTCCATTCCATTCCTTCCCTTCTTTGTGAAAATTCTATCATGATGCTAATGTACAATCACTATGGGTCATCGAACAACAACAGACATTGAATTTTAACACTAAATTGTATCCTATTTTCAATAAATCTAATGTCATTTTATTTGAACAAACATCATATCCTCAGAAAGGTGAAGCCAAAAACTGGATGAAATTAAACGTATTACCCTATTATAGTATCCTATTATACTCCACATTAATAACAGCGTGTCCTGACTCTTCCATCATGTGTTGTTTCCTGTGTTTAGGCTATAAAATATCAATTGTAATTTCTTTCAGCTTTGTCCTTATCCTTCTTTCTGCCTGAGGACAAATATCAGGAACCAAAAACAAAAAAAAAAAAGGGCTTCCCACAACAGAGACATGTTTAACAGGTGTTTATTGGGAAAAATGAATGTGACTTGAATAAAATATTCAATCATTCTTCCATAGTAAGGTGCACAAAATTAAACATGGTACACTGGCATGAAAGATAAGTATTCAACTACCATAAGTACCCATTTCTATGAATTAAATCAGATATAATTCTTTCAGAGCTCTTTCAACATGGAAATAAATAGTGTGCTTCAAAGAAAAAGGACGGATTTTTATTATTGCTTCAACAAAGAAAAGGGGGAAAGTTGAGATATATAAGACGGAGAAGATATTATTTATGAAAAGTACAAGCTGCCTTTAAAACCAAGAAATTCAGAAAATACATCATCGACCAGAAAAATTACATATGTACATGGAACAATGGCTGTTGTATCCCCTACCTCTTTCTGTTTGTGTTTCTCACGTTTATGTTTTGAGTCTTTGCCAAGCTTCCTTTTTACGTCTTTGTCTTTGCTCTTATCTCTACTATGCTGCAATAAAATAAAGTTATTTAGTAGACATGCACTATTAGAGAGTGCCAAAACTTCAAGAATACAGAAAGAGAAATAAACACACAGTCAAAATTTGGTGACCGAAGAACATAGATAGCACCTTCTTTGATTTCTCCTTTCTTCTTCTTTTACTACTGTGATCAGAATCAGTATGTTCAGACTCGCTCAAAGTCTCACGATCCAATCTACAATACTCAACAACTATATAATCAGGAAGTAATAAAGTGACATACTTATTAATACAATACTCTTAAGACAAGCTGACAGAAAACTAATCAAGTGTAGAATATTTGACAAAATATTAAGCGAACCGATATCAAGCATAGGTCCCAAACTAAAAAGAAAAGTTTAAGAGACAGTGACACTAAAATCAGAAGCCCATCTATGACATTCCAAAATCATAAATATAAAAAAATCCCTAAGCCTTTGTAGGTCATCACATTCCAAAACATCATAGGAAAAAAACAAAAGCCAACTAAACGCAGGCATGGGCATAGCACATTCTATGAAAATTATAGCTTTCTGTTTTCAGAACGAAAAAGACATGATCATCTTATGGGCGTATTTCAAGAGTAACAATAAGAAATAGGAAAATCCAGACTAAGCTTGAAAGAAAGCACATCCACATGTTCAACCAGTGGTTGAGCTTAGCTGTCTTAAATGTGCGCCTTACGTCAAAGGAAAGGGAATCAGGCCTAAGATTATTTCATATAATGCTTTTAAATGTTATTTGCTGCACGAAGAAAAATGATGACTTGTAAATGCATGGTTACTAATGAGAACGTGGTGTGAACAACTGTGGCCTACTTACTACTTAGAATGCGCAAAACACAAACGCGCTTTACTCCTGATTTATTATACTATCAGATGCAAACATGCGACCACATAAGCAAGCATAATATTAGCATGCAAGACCATCTATATAAATTATCAATCACAACCTATCCTCCAACAAAAAAGCTTTTTAGAAAATCTTAATTAAAAAAAATATAATAATCCTCCGAACGATGAGGACCCATAAATTCTATGGCGAACGCATAACCACAGAGAAATTCAAGCAATGAAATTTCCACCCAGAATGCGTACATTGCGACAGTCATACAAGTACACAAGCTCAAAAGAAACTTCTATCTTTAAACTGCAATGCCATGAAATTCTGGTGATTGACGCAAATTAGCAGACCTATGTTTTCGTTTGATATGGTGGCTTTTCCTGCGATCATAAGAGCTCTGGGAACTTGAATCCGTATCGGAGTGTGAATTCGATGAAAACGAAGAGGAACTGGAAGGCGAAATCGACCGATGGCGATGATGATGTTTACGATTAGAATGAGAGTGTTTTCGCTTCTTAATGCTCTTGCTAGCTCCGCCCCCATGACGTTTGCTGCTGCGTTCATGATGGTAAGAGTCTGAATCTGAGGAAGCTGCCATAGCTGATACTCTAAGATCCTGCTTTGTAGGCTAAGGGAAGCTTCAGCTGAAGAATAGCGGCACCTTATGCGATGCTATATTGCATACAGCAAAACATTAGCTTCGGCTGCGAAAACTTGTATATAAATAATTATTTGTGCCCTATGTCGTCGCTGGTTTTAACCTTCCAGCATCCGTGGAAGCAAAGGGTTTTTTTTTCTAATTTTTTTTTTTTAAGAAAGAAAGTTCGGCCGAAGGCTACTCGTGGACTAGCTTGAATTAATTGAAATTACAATGAAGGTGGGCTTAGTACACATGGGACCTAGTATCTTACAAAGAAGGGGTTAGACGCTAGGTACTCCCGAGGTTACAAAGCTCTAAGGTCCACCAGGGTAGCACATGAGAAGGGATGACACTCGGGACACACGAGATAGCCTATAGAATGAAGTACACAAGCCCGAAGGTTGGATCAACAAGGTCTCATGTGAACACCACCATCAATCAAAGTCTATCGAGTGGGACAAAGCCACACAAGATCACTAAGACAATCCAAACTTATGAGGAGAGTAGGTCAAAATTCTTGAGGAGGCTCTGAGTTTGAGATTACAGTCGATGCTTGAGTCTTTGATCCACGTGATGTAGATTAGTTTTTGTTGAGGGTCGTAATATCCTTGACACTTTTGGATGTTGAGTTTACTGATGATACTACACTTTACTTGCATGGCCATGATGCCAATATCTCCAAATTTTAGGTTGCTTTGGAGATATTTTGTGATGCATCGGGTACCAAAATGAATTGGCACAAATCTTGTGGTTTTTAGGTTGGTAGGGATGCACATCCTATGTGGCTCCCTAGTGCTTAGTTTCATTGGATTCCTCTTGGCATCGTTCATTATCTAGGATGTCACATTGGCTTGGAAATATCAGGTGAGAAGTAGATCACACCTCTCCTTTTCACTGTCATGAGGAAGTTGATGCATTGGAGCACCACTCACTTGTCCTTGGGGGGGAGAATTGTGGTGGCTAACAAGTTCCTCTTGGCCATGATGTGGTGCCATTCATGGTTGGGCAAGTTTGTCATTCATGTATTGCTTCCTAGCCCTGAGCCTTGGAAGGAGTTTTTTTGCCAAATACTTGGCATGTTGGTTGTCAGACATTGGTCTACAGAGACCACTCCATGTGTGTGTGGGACAAGGCCTAGCCATAGCCAAGGTCCCAAGCTCGGGACCTTGGCTATGGCTAGCCCTTGTCCCACACACACGTGGAGTGGTCTCCCAAGCTCGGGACCTTGGCTATGGCTAGCCCTTGTCCCACACACACATGGAGTGGTCTCTGTAGACCAATGTCTGACATTTGCGCCTGCTGTTGGTGGGTTGTGGAAGCCTAAGGTTAGGTGGATTTTTGTTGAGATGTGGCATGTTGGGTTCTCAAGGAGGATTGAGGATCACTTCACATGTGGCATCTTGAGGACTTTGGAGTAGCTAGATACTGCTCTTATTCATCTTCCACCTTCATGCTTTGGGGAGTAGCTCCGTCAACCCGTGATATAGAACCCTCTTCTTCATATTGAGAGAGGATTTATGATGGGTTCTAGATTGTATGTATCCTAGGGGCGTTTGCAAGAGGCCTTGTCATAATGTTGGTGATTGGCCACATTTTAGAGGACTCACTAAGGAGCAACAAAGGGACAAATGTATCGAGATGTGTGGGGTGTCTCATATGATTATTGATAGTGAGTCCGTTGTTTCAAGAGACAGGGGGAAATTTGGACCGACCCTTCCCTCCGATCGTTTGGATGGGATCCTTTATTCATACTAAGGTTTTGATTGCTACCTGAGGTTGTACCCATGATGTGACTCTTCTCTTTGAGATTGGGGATGTTAATCAGTTTATTAGCATTGTTGAGGAGCATGAGATCATTGCCGACTTCACCTTTCAATGGATCAAAGTGCTTGGCACTAGAGGTAGATCTTGGCACATTGACCTTGATCCTGACAAGATTCAAACCGATTGTAATTGGAACCTTTGTGTTTGGGAGGCTCAGCCCTTGACCCAGTTACAATGGGATCTTGGTGAGTGGTAGTAGATCCCTACTCCCCCCCTCACATTGCCACTATCCCCTTCTTTTAGTATTTTATGCAGTTGGGCCATCATATCCTTTAGTCTCACCGACCTGGCATCCTTGTAAGGGCCGAGGTTTGGAAGCACCATGGCCTCTCTACTTAGTTCCTCTCTTCTTTCTAGCAGTAAATCTGGAGAACTCAACAACCTCACCAAACTGTCCTTTTTCAATGGTTGGTTGCTCATAGGGGTATTGTTATCAGTACTTGGCTGAATTATGGTGGGCATCTTCCTGACTACATGGGGTGTGGCTTCCACACTAAGTCACAATGGCACTACTTATGGGATTGCTTGCTAGCCTAGTAGATTTGGTTGAGGATCTTACAACTCATGGCCTCGCGAGAGAGGACTCAACTAATTTCTTAGAGTGTGGTGTCCTCAGGCACGCTTAGTGGCCAAACCCTAAGTTACAAGCACATGATTGGTAGTATTGTCCTCTCGATCTAGGGTGGGAACCTTCTCACCACTCAATGCATCGCCAACTCTGCTTAGCGTGGGGAAGGTGACAATTGTTGGGAGCTAATCAGTAGCTTAGCCCTTTGGTTTGTTTGGAGACTCATGTGTCGGTGCATCTTTGAAGGACGACCGATTCCCTTTGCTGAGATTGTTTGGGATCTCTTGCTAGAGCTCATTCACACTCTCGAGGGAGAGTTAGACCGTCTCTAAGGTAATTTAGGTGGCATTACTTGTTAGTGACTTTTGTTTCTTCAACTCTAGCAAAAAGGCCCTTTCTTTACTTCTCGGGGCGATACTATTTGATGGAACAATGCAACACATGCTTGGCATTTTTTTCCCCCTCATCCCTCCCTCCCCCCAAGAGCTCGCCATTCCTATTACCTTGTGGGGGAGTGTTGGATGGTTTACCCCCATGTATATGATGTACTTGATCCAAGAGTGGGAATGTCACGCTATGGGCGTTTTTTCTATTAAGTAATGACATGATATTTTTGTGGGAAAACGAAAGAGAATAGGTCAAACATCAATTTTATATATATATATATATATATATATATATATATATATATATATATATATATATATATATATATATATATATATATTTAATATCCCTTCTAATGTATGATGTTTTATAAACATATTAATTTGAAGAACAAAAAAAAAAACATTCTTATGCCTATCAAAAATTATTTTTACAATCCCTCTCTATAGAGAGACACGTATAATGAAGATAATAATACGAGGAAAGAAAAATGTCGTTATTATGCATCTCCTTCTTTTATTGGTGTGGGCCAATGGAACACATATCATCAAGAAAAGATAATTTGCTTACCAAGTTATTTCCTTCGCTTTTCCCTTTTCTTAATCACATGTGAGCTCGTAGGAATTTTGTTTCCATTAAAAAGGAGATTCCAAATTGACTTTGAACACAAACATTACACCTAAATTCAATTCAAGTGCAAATACGACATGCAATCAAGGACAAACTTAGTTACACCAAAAGTCGAGCAAGAGTAGCAAAAAAATAATCATTAATCTCTTAAGGAGTTGTTTTTTAGTTTTTTACCATATGGTGTAGGACTTTTTTGTACTTTCTTTCAAGGGGTCCCAATGCCAAGAAATAATTTCACAAAGAACTAAATTGTTGGGAAGAAGGAATCTATCTATTCATCTTCAAATAGGTTGCTTTGCATTCTCATCAAGGACAAGAAATAGTACTAGATCCCCTTGAATTTTGAGGTATAAGTATGAGGTAACATAGTGAATCTTTATAGGACTTAGCGAATAATTCTTCCCTAACAGGGCACCCATGATTGAAATAGTTACTCATCTTGCATCAAAATAGTCTAAAGAGCATGTAACTTCTTTCGATAATGTCCTTTCCTGCATTATTGAGCTCACATAGGGTGCCTGTGACCTATTCAACCCTTGAAGACTATCCTCGATAGTTAGTGCATGGGGGTAAGCAATACCCTCCATAGCGGTTCAATGTACTAGACTCAAGGGAAGATCTAGACACACAAGGGAGCTATCCTTCTCTAAAAAGGTGTATAATTGGTCAATAATTTTCTTGGCCGATTCATTAGTTGGTATTATATCCCCTTCTTCCTCCACTATTTTATCCTCAATCTAGTCCTCCAATAGGGATAAAAATGTCTACCTTAGCCTAGGATCATTCTCTATGAATTCCTTTCTTTTCCCCTCCTCTTCTCATGTGAGATCCCCTACCTTATCCTTTAGAAAATCTCTCAATTCCACCTTATTAAAAGTATTTTAGAAGGATCTAAATGTTGAGAGTTTCCAAAGCAGAAGTTAAGACCACCCTCCTTCTTCATTTCATCCACTACAGCTATATTCATAGATTTTTTTCCGTTTGTCTAATTTGCCAAAAGTGTCAAAACAATTGACATGAGACACATACTTGCTCTTTTTTTCAAAACAACCGATAGCATTGGCTTTCTTCACATTATCTATTTCATATTCTCTTGGCATAATCTTTCTTTTCCCATTGCTTCCCTCATCATCAAATCTATCAAACACCTTCTTATCCTTCCAAAATCCCTCCTAGGGATCTTGTTATATAATTCATGGGTTTAGAAGGCCAAATGTATGGATTCTAAAGGTTACAATATGACAAATTTCTCTTTCTTTAACCATTGAATTACCCTTGGAACATGCTTGAACCTTTGGGTTGAACCCTTGGGGTATCTATTCATGTGAGCTCTCAATTGAATGGTTTTTAACCTGAGGCTTTGATTTATTCTATGGTGTGGGAGCTTTAGTCTTGGGAGAAGCTTTTCTAAGTGCCACTTTGGGGTGTAAGTGAGAGAAGATGATCATTTGAATAAGAAGGCATGTGATCACCCTTAGGAAAAGTGTCCACATGAGGGACACTTGGTTGGATACTTGGCGAAACCCAAGGACATGCACCCCCTTGGCGTACAGGTATATATAGATATATGGGTGGAGTTGGATGGGTGGATATGTGGTCTCTCTTAGGAGTGTGGTCTTGCTAGATGTTTGATCATTAGATTTACAGGTAGGTAGAATCTGCTGATACACAAGATTGGTATCTCAAAGCTAGGTTAGAACTCCATTAGTTAGTTGACGTGTATGTAGAATCTCTCTCTCTCTCATTCATTTTACAAAGTTGGAGATGAGAATTTTCTCTTTCTCGAACTCTCTTTCATATTTGCATAGCCGGAATCATGAGGATTTTCTCTTTACTAAGATCAAAAGAAAATTTCTCTTGTAGGTGATTGCGAACTCCCTCTCAATCTTATAACCCACGTGAATTCACCCTATGGTAGGATCTCGAGGCAATGGGTGGCCAACCATTCCACTGATTGGTGCTCTCTGAAGGTTCCAAAGTACAATTATTGATATCATACCCTTTCCAATGAACAAGGTACTCCAATCTTCCTCTAGATATTCTTGAATCTATGACATGCTTGACTTTAAATTCTTCATGATCATCAATCTAAATAGATGGTGAAGAACTAGGTCTCTCCCCCCTCAATGGTGAAATCTGATATGGTTCCAACTTGCACACATGGAAAACTAGATGTATTCTCGTGGTACTTGGTATCTAGAGCTTGAAAGTGATTGGATTAATCTTCACCAAGAGGGTGAACAAACCAAATGTCTGATGTTCTAGATTTGCACAAGGCCTTGAAGTTTGTAAATTATTTTTGAGTAACCAAACTTGATCCCCAATGTGATAGCATGCATTCTGAACACGATGTTGATATGCATAATTCTTATATTTTCTCAAGCTCTATGGATTTTTTGCTTGAGTTCTTAGTGAATATCCATGAGGTATTAGGTCTTATTTGAGGTTGTTGGGTTCTTGACATGATTTGAGAATTGTGTATCCATCCTTGGGTGTTGTCCATAGTTTGAAAAGAAGGGAGTCTGCTTGGTAGATGTTTGAACACTATTGTTATAGGCAAACTCTACAAAGGGTAAAAACTCAAACCGATCATTTTGATGATAATTGATGGTGCAAGGGATCTTGCAAAGATTTGTCCCAAATGTTGGATATGAATTGTGGACTTCGATCATCAAAAATATAATTAGGAAATCATTGATGCCTAAAGATGTATTTGAGATAAAGTCTAGCAGTGGCTACACCTTTGATTGCCTTGGTAGTTGTAATGAAGACCTATCCACTATAACAAGAATGGCATCATACTTATCCAACCTTGGTAGATCTGTGATGAAATCCATAGATAATGAGGAACATGGCCTTTTTGGAATAGGTAAAGGTTGTGAGAGGCCATTAGGTTTATGCCACAATACCTTAAATATAGTTCAAGTATCACATGTTAGGATATATTCTTTGAGTTCGTTCCACATTTTAGGCCACCAAAAAATCCTTGATATGAGTTCTATTGTTTTATTCGCTCCAAAATGTCGTGTTGCAAGGTTATCATGACTTTGTTGTACTTGGATCTTGGGCTTTCTTGGAGGGATATAAAATAGGTTTTTATATAATACTAACCCATCATTTTCCTAGAACTCATTTACTTCATGAACTTTCCCTTCTTCAATTCACTGCTTGACATTACAAAACAATTCAATGTGATAGAGTCTCATGAATCAAATGGGTCAAGGATAATCTTCTTGATGGTTTGAAGAGATAGCTACTATTTGGAGATGTTTACACTTGATTAATACACTCTCTTGTTGATCAAAAGCCTCCACCTTTCTTCAGGGCCAGGTAAGATCTTTTTGACAAGGCATTTGACTCACATTGCTCGTGTCTTGGATGATATGTGACGAAAAAATTAAACCTAGATAGAAAGTTACTCCATCAAGATTGCCTTTTGTTGAGGATGAGGGTATTCATAAAGTACTATAAATTTTTATGATATGCATACATAGTAACTTTATGAGTTGATCCTTCTAGATGGTGCCAGATATCAAATGCATCCACTATCACAAGAAGTTCTTTATCATTCATTTCATAATTAGTCTTTGGAGAGGAGAATTCCTTGAATGATATGCAATTGGATGTAGGTGTCTATCATCTCCATGTTGGGATAGGATCGCCCCAAGGCAAAGTCTGGTGCATCTATCCCTAGGAAAAAAAGGCTTGGTTGAATTAGTGTGAATTAGGATTGGAGCAATGGTGACTAATGATTTCAAGGTCTGAAAGTTTGGTAAGAGTTATCACTATCTTGGAGTAATCTCTGATGAATGTCCTATAAAAATTGGGAAACCCTAGAAAACATTGTACATCTCACCCTAAAAAATCCACTTTGTATCATGGAAAGAGAACTTCTCCAATTTTGCATATAAACCTTTTTCTCTTAGTTTATCAAGGACTATCTTTACATGACATTCATGATCCTCTAGATTTTTGGAGAATATCAAGATATCATCGAGGTATATTACCACAAAATCATCTAAATACTCCCAAAAGATATCATTCATAAACCCATTCACTAGACTATAATCATGTGCTTCTTAACCAATCCTTCATTGTTGAAACATGAAGATGCTCCTAATGTTGGAGTTAGACATTTGCGGAAGCACACGAATAGCACAAGGAAGAAGGAGAAGCTTGGAGCACGACACACAATACTGAATGTATTAACACTAGAATGTACAAAGATAAGTAACCCGTTAGGGCAATAGGCATATATACAAGTCAGGGGAAAAAAACCTCCTAAAGAGGGAAAAAAGTGCCCCAGCGGTCCAAGTGTGTTCATACACATCACTACCTAAATATATGAACAAATCCCCCCTAGGAGTGATGCAGTGAACAAGGAGCTGGCACTCATGTATAAGGAAGTGCAAGCTATGTGAAATCAATCTACAAAAGGAATTAAGCCCAAAGCTTTGTAGAAAGCTTTAAACTTCTCCCTAGGTAGGGCCTTTGTGAAAAGGTCTACACACTACAAGGAATACGGGCGTGTAGCGACGGTTAACGCGACAGAATTTCGTCGCTGTAAAATTGCAACTTGCGTCGGAAATACCGTCGAGCGCGGACCGTCGATTATACGACGCAAAAAACGACGGTATTTGCGACGGTATATGTCTAACGTCGCATAAACGACGCTTGTTAATGGCGTCGCTTAAGCGACGCTCTTTAGCGTCGCTTATGCGACGCTAAAAAGCGTCGCTTATGCGACGGTTTATAAGCGACGGTCTATTGCATCGCTTATACGACGACGCGTTGCATCGCTTATGCGACGATCTGTTGACGGACAAAAATTAAAACGTTGGAGGCTCTGCAATCGGCATTTTCACGCATCCGATCGAAGAGCTCTCCAACGTTTGCAATTGCGCTGCGCTTACGAACTGAAGCAAGTATATGCAGAATTGTTGTTTTGCTTAAGCTCTCTGTTATTGTCTCCCTCTGTCTTTGTTTCTCTCTTTCTACATCTTTGTCTCTTTGAATTTTCTCTCTCTCTCTAGATCTCTCTCTAGATCTCACTCTCTCTCTCTAGATATCTCTCTCTCTCTAGATCTCTCTCTCTCTCTCTCTCTCTCTCTCTAGATCTCCCTCTCTCTCTCTCTCTCTCTCTCTCTCTCTCTTCTCTCTTTCTCTTCTCTCTTTTTATTGCAGGTTATTCAAGAAGCTAACCAAGCAAAAACTATGGATCACAATTGTAAGTACAATTTCTATTATTTGTAGATCATTTGAATTGTGTTATTTTCATTACATACCATACTCACACTTATTGATATGCACTCATACACTTATACATGACGAAGAAGCACACACACATGCATATACCTACATATACACATATACATGCACATACACACACATACACATAGAGTTATACATATACACACACATACACAAGAACATGCACATATTGATACATACATATACACTTATACATGCACATGCATATACATACATATATGCACACATACACATGCACATATACACATATACATGCACATACACACACATACACATAGAGTTATACATATACATGCATATACATATACACACATACACATGCACATGCACATACTCATACACACATATGCACTTATACATGCACATGCACATACATACATATACACACACATACACATGCACATACATACATATACACACACATACACATGCACATACATACATATACACACACATATATACACTTAGGTACACACATATGAATGAATTATATAATTAAAGTATTAAAACACATGCTTAATATAAACAATAATAAAAATCAATAGAACAAAACTCTTCATTACTTAATACCATACACACAATTCAAAACATGACTGAAATGAAAAATATATAGATAAATATATGTATATATCAATGTAAATACATAATCCAATGTCATAATCAACGTCTAAAATCCTAATCATCGTCATCATGATCATCATCATCATCAGCAATATCATGATCAGATGGATCTTCCTCATCCTCATCCTCATGATCACCCTGTGACGATCGAGATCGTCCCTCCTGTGTCTGTCTCTCCACCTCATCCATATTTGTCTCCCCATAATACTCCTGTATTACATATAACAAACATAAATCAATAAAATAATTAAAACATTCATAACAACAAAATAATTATATAAAATTTAAAAATACTCACAAAGGCATCAGGATGATCTTGTATATACTCGCTCAAACGCCGATATCCAAAATGTGTAGCATACTCGATCTCGTGTTTCGTAGGATATCGGCCATAATCCTTTCGCTGCAATGAAACAAATAAAAAACATTAGTTGCTTGCATTTTAACTAAAATAAAAAATATACTCACAATAACACATATACTTACAAACGTAGCTACAAAACCATTATGGCCCATTTGGCCTAAGTGCGATGTGTGGCCCGACTCCACTCTCTTCCTTGCAGCAGCCTGTTTATTCAAGGAAAAAAATACATAAATTAAATTAAAAAATTACTAAAATATCTAAAAATTATAAATATAAACTATTAATTTGTGTACCTTCTGCTGAGGAAATGACTCCTGAAGACGTAGCTGTCTACGAAAAAACTGCCACGACTCAGGTGGTATGTTAGCTCGCCTCTTATTTTTTTCGACCATACAATATCTCCTGTTAATTTAATCTCAAACAGAAAAAAAAGTCAGAATACATACACATTTATACACACATATACACATACACATACACATACACATACCCACATACACATATACATGCAAACATATACGCATGCATATATGTATATATATACACATATACATACATATAACATAAACACACATATACATATCCACATATATACGTACACACACATGCATGCATATACACATTCATACAAAATACATGCATTTATCCCACAATACAATATCTCCTGTTAATTTAATCTCAAACAGAAAAAAAAGTCAGAATACATACACATTTATACACACATATACACATACACATACACATACACATACCCACATACACATATACATGCAAACATATACGCATGCATATATGTATATATATACACATATACATACATATAACATAAACACACATATACATATCCACATATATACGTACACACACATGCATGCATATACACATTCATACAAAATACATGCATTTATCCCACAATAATATGTGTTGTGTATATGTGAATATGTGTGTATGTATAAATGTGTATATGTGAATATGTGTGTATGTGTAAATATGTATATGTGAATTTTTTATTTATGTAGATAATCAAATTATTAATATCAAATACCATTATTTGTAGATTCTGATCAATCAGATGGAACTCCACCACCGTCTCCTCATCGTGCAACGACTTTATACTGTAAGTATATGAAATATTTAATTTTAACTATATTTGATGGATACATAACTTATATATTTTTTTTATGTTTCTTATGATGTGCAGATTCTGATCAATCAGAGGGTACTCCACCACCTCCTACCCATGCAACGACTTCACATGTGTCCTCCGATAGGAATTATGATGAATTTTACTATCAAGAGCATATTATATGTTGGTGTAACTCTTGTTATGGCACGTATCGAAGACCACGATTGGAATGTATTGAACATGAGGCAGAGTATGGTACTTTTGAGCATGCACCATCACCTAGTCAACGTGATAATGCTTGGGTATGTATTTTCTATATATATTAATGTCATTTTTTTATTTAAAAACCATGTATAAAATCAAATTATTATTGATATACAGGAATACTTGCTCGATGATGATGATGATAATGATTTTTCTCATAATGTTAATATACCTCGTACACGTCATGGACTTGCTGTTCATCAATTACAAGCAGAGGTTTCTAGAAATCCTCTACCTCCTGGTTTAGAGAATGAAACGGCTGGAGATTATCCATTGCCAGCTCGTGATCGTTCTTTAGTACAAACATATGATAGAAGAAGATATGGAGGATGGAATAGAGGACCACTTCCTTTAGATGGAGAGGTTTTCAACTTTTGGGGTAATCGCTATATGATTGCTCCATCCACTATTACTAATGCTGGTCGTGGTCTCTTTATTGTAGAGGATTTGTATGTGCCTCCGAACTCTGAAGTCACTCTTATGTCATTTTGTGGTCCTATATATGGATGGGGAGATTGGCATCGACTTTCACGTTATGTTCAAAGCATGAGTACTTATGGAATATGCTTGAACGCAGCATCTCTTACTAGTAGAAGGATTTTACATGCAGAAAATGAAAGATTATATATTGATGGAAGACCTTACACACATGGAAATATAGCAGGTTTAATAAATAGTAGTCGAGGGTTACATAATAGTTCAAGGACTAATTGCACATTTGAGGAGCGTGAAAATAGTCATGAATCACCATACATGAGTAGAGATGTATCAAGATACATAGTTGTCAATGCTATTACTACATTACATGCTGGTGATGAACTATTAGTGAATTATGGATGGCGTAGACCTCCAAGAGCACCTTTTAGCTAGAGAGAATAAAAATTTTCTATCCATATTTAATAAGTTATATACTTAATTTTATATTTGAAGTTTAATTTTTATTCATTTATGGAATACTAATGAGTTTTGTTTATATGTGTAGATTCCAACGTATGATGTTGATGATATTCGTCCACAACATTCACAATTACCAATAAGACCTCATTTATCAGAAGCTTCCATGAGGAGGCTACACAAAACTAATCCTGTGCAATATGCAAAGTTGAAAGATCTATATTCAAAAGATGATAAAGTACAAGATTTGTGTGACAATGATGAAGATGATGGCATGGTAGATTTTATTGAGGATTGGTATCAAAATGACAGTGAGAGCATGGATATTTCTAAAAATGAGAAATATCTTCGAGAGGAATGTCTAAAGCATATATATGAAGGAAGTCGTTTGACACGACTAAGTGCAAGCTTACTTATTCTCAACCTTCAAAATCGTTTTGGATGGAGTAATATATCTGTTTCGACACTATTAAGGTATAATTTTCAATTTTCTATCTACTTATATATATGCGCATCTTTTAAAACTATTAATGCATCTTTCAAAATATTCATAAAAAATTTGATTGTTTGGATGGCAGGATACGATTGTTTGTTTTGGAGGATATGAAGTATGTATCTTCATTGAATGATTTGTCGATTCACGCATATGTTCAATTTGAAAGTGTGAGAAGCGGATTTATAATTTGTATTCAAAGAATTTGGCACTGTTTATAGGCCATACAATGGTGACCTGGATGCATCGCATGCACAGAGATTACTCAAGATAGAGCAATCTGATTATAATGGACTAGTGCCAGCAAGATTCCTAGGGTATGCAGTAAACCTCTTGCATGTCAATGATGAGGCGCATTTGAAGTTTAGGATACAAAGTGGAAATCATGGTGGCTTGAGAGGATCACACATATACATGCAAGAGGTTTACTGCATACCCCAGGAATCCTGCTAGTACTAGTCCCTTATAATCAGGTTGCTCTATCTTGAGTAACCTCTGTGCATGCGATTCATCCAGGTCACCATCGTATGGCCTATAAACAGTGCCAAATTCTTTGAATACAAATTATAAATCCGCTTCTCACACTTTCAAACTGAACATATGCGTGAATCGACAAATCATTCAATGAAGATACATACTTCATATCCTCCAAAACAAACAATCGTATCCTGCCATCCAAACAATCAAATTTTTTACGAATATTTTGAAAGATGCACATAAGCATACACATATATAAAATTATATGCATATATATATATATGTATATTTATTTATTTACTTTCTTTAATATATCATTTTTTTTATAAACTTACAGGTTATTATCTGAAAAGTTTTTACCAAGTCAAAATATTCTTCCTACCTCACATGATGAAATGAAGAAGATAATCAACAATCTTGGTATGGATTATCAATGTATACATGCATGTCCTAACGATTGTATTTTATATAGAGGTGAATATGCAGACTCTTTGACATGTCCCAAATGTCAATCTCCTCGATATAAGGGTGAAGAAGGTAAAATCCCGAATAAGGTATTGAGACATTTTCCATTGGCTCCACGGATTAGACATATGTTTCAAAAGCCCCGAATTATCAAAGCTTTTGACTTGGGGACATGATCACAAAAGTACTGATGGAATAATCAGAATTCCTCATGATAGTGTTGCTTTTCAGCATATTGATTCTACATGGCCTGAATTTGCACAAAATCCACAGAATCTAAAGTTAGGAGTTGCATTAGATGGGGTTAATCCATTCTCCATGAAATCCAGTAAATGGTCAACATGGCGAGTGGTAGTCATAAACTATAATCTTCCGCCATATCTTAGCATTAAAAAGGAACATTTAATGCTTTCACTTTTAATCCCAGGCAAAAGACAAGTTAAAGATATGAATGTATATCTTGCTCCTCTCATTGACGATCTTCAAGAGTTATGGAGAGGTATTAATGTCATTGATATATCAAAAAGCATCAATGAAAGACATATTACGATTCGTGGTATTGTGGCTTGGACTATTCACGATTTTCCTGGATATGGCGTTTGTTCAGGTATTGATGTAATTTTTTTATTCAATATGCATGTAAATAAATATGATTTAATCTAATTATATTTTTATCATTTTCCATGATGCAGGAATATCTACTAAGGGTTATAAAGCTTGTCCATATTGTGGTGATTGGTTGAGATCAATCTATAGTAAGAATCTCAACAAAAATATTTATCTTCGACATCGACGATTCTTGCCTGATGATCATCCATTAAGATCTAAAAGAGAAGCGATACATTTTAATGAAAAGCTTGAAACAGGTCAGTGTCCAAAACCTATGACGCCTATGGATTGGTATAAAAAATGGACAGATGGACCTTTGATAGATCCAGAAGCAGAAATCTTCAGTGATGATTCAGATAATGAGTATGTGAACAAAGGTAAAGGGAAATTGGCACTCGCAGAGAACATATCAATATGGTATTCTTTGGAGTATTGGAAAGAGTTAAAAGTATATCATCTTCTTGATCCTATGCATATATTCAAAAATATTGGTTATTCACTATGGCAGCATCTTCTTGGACTAAAAGATACCACAACATCAAGAAATGATTTGAAAGATCAAGAATCCAAACCAAAGTTATGGCCAGTTTTTGATAGACATCGACAAGAAACGACTTATGCATCTGCTCCTTGGGTACTTACGACAAAAGAGATACAAACTATCAACAATAGAATTCAATTGATCAAGACTCCTACAGGATATGGAGCATCGTTTCAAAACATGTTTACTATGGATGATAAGAGCTTATCTGGATTAAAGACCCATGACTGGCATAACTTTTTGAAACATATTTTACCTTTGGTTATCGATGGATGTACAACGAAAGGAGTATGAGATGTCATCTATCGTCTTGGATCACTTATAAGGTAATTATGATACTTTTATATTTAATATGTTTGAATATTGGATATCTTTTATTTTTTAATTAACTTCTTTACAATTGTTTTTATGATTTGTATAGGTGGATTACATCCAAAGAGATCGATAAAAATTCGATCCCACAAAAAAAACGTGAATGCAAAGAGCTACTATGTTTGATGGAAAAAGAACTTCCTACTTCATTTTTTGATATTCAAGTTCATTTACTAGTCCATCTTGTAGATGAGATAGAGATTGCCGGTGTTGTCAACACTCGATGGATGTTTTGGGTCGAGCGATTTATGGGAATACTAAAAGGTTATGTGCGACAAAGAGCAAAACCAGAAGGATCCATGGCAAAGGGTTGGATGCTTCAAGAGTGCATGTATTACGTTAGTGAGTACCTTGAAAGAGTTCATGAAGAAGCTCCACGTGCATGGACCAACGAGTCTTCTTCAAAAATAACCGATGAGGTATTATCAGGTAAGGGGGTTCCATTCTTATTTACATTTCAAGAAAAAAATGATGTTTCCACTTTTGTAGCATATAATAGCGAATGCATGCAAGCATTCGTTAGCGAGTACGAGGAACTTCAAAGTCTCCAAAGTAAAAGGCGAAAAAACAAAAGATCTAGACGTAATCTCGATAATAATGAGATTACAGATATACCTTCTTTCACGGATTGGCTATATAGTCGTTTGCAACGCGCCAACGCAAATAATGAAGAAATCTCAGATGAGCAAAGAGAGTTAATGATGGGTTGTGAACAAAAGGTAATTTTATTAAAATATATATTTTATTTTTTTCATATATGTATGTTAGTTTCTATTTACTAATTCAATTTATTTTGCAGGCTCGAATGTTCACTAATATGTGGGCTTTTGGACAGCATATTAGAATCAAATCCATTGATTCTTTACGTAAAACAGAGGATTCTAGTATTGTTGCTTGTTTCAAGCAACTATCACGTGCTAGCTCAAAAGACACGAACCTTATAGATGGCGAACTTGGTTACGTAGGAACTATTGTTGGTATCTACGAAATTTCATTTCGTACATTCAAACAGGTAGAAAAAAGTTTATATATTTTTTTTAGAGTTAGTTTTTTTTTAAGCACCTAATAATGGGACGTTTTTGTTGTTATATATTGTGATAGGTCATTTTGAAGGTTGACTGGTATCGAGCGGAGTATAAAGGTAGTAATTCTACAATAAGAAAGGAATTATCTGGGTTTTGGGCAATTGATTCTTCCAAGGTAATGCGATCTACTAAAGAACCATATATTCTTCCTAGGCATATTGAACAAGCATTTTTTTATAAAAACCCAGATGCTCATCCTTGGTGGCAAGTCATTCATGTGCAACCTAGAGGTAGGTCATTGTTTGAACAGTTTATTGTTAGAGAGATTGAAGAAAGTCCTCTTGATGATTCAGCATCAGATACTGATACATCAACATCTGGAATAGAAATTAGACTCATTATACGTGATAATGATACTAATCTTTTTGATGAAGAGGATAATTCTCTACATGCTGATTCTACTGATGAGGAAGAGGAATTACCAGAAATAGATATTAATCCACCAATAGATGATGTGATTCATGAGAACATAGATTTAACAATAGAAGAAATAAATGAAATCAATAAGGATAATGAAGATGAGACTATATTGATGTCTTACCAAAATGATGGCAATAATGAAAACATATGAGCAGATTAGATAGTAACTTGAAGCTTCTGAATGGATATATATAATAGGTTTTTTTTATTAACTTGAATAACGATGAATCCTACTAGAGAGATGAAATCATGTTCTTCTAAGTTAGAACATGAAGCTCGGGGGTATGCCTAATTATTTTATATATAGCTTTATCTTCGAGGAGTAAATTTTTATCATGTATGTATGCATATGTGTGTGTATTCATGTGTATTATATGTATACATATATTAGTATGCATATATATGTATTTCATGTATATGTATGTGTTTGCATGTGTGTGATATATGTATACATGTATTCATGTACGTAATATATGCAAGTGTTTATAATTGTGTACATGTATATATGTATATGTGTCTATGTGTAAATATGTACATGTAAATATGTATGCATGTATATATATGTTTATGTGTGCATGTAGGCATGTACATGTATGTGTAAATATGTTAGTATGTATATATATATTTATGTGTGCATTTAGGCATGTATGTGTGAAGCATAATATATCTACTCCATTTTATATTTATGTATCCTATCTACATGATGTGTATATATCTTTACATATATTATGAATCATGATCCTCGTTGATTCGAGTAGCTATATATAGAGGCATAAGGTTGGGAGGAGAGACATCTCTCTAGTAGGACGTCGGAGGTGTATATATACTTCAAACATATGGCTAAAAGGTTTTATATGTATATGTATATACATTTTTATTTTAGATTTATATATATATATATATATATATATATATATATATATATATATATATATATATATATATATATATATATATATATATATATATATATAGATACATACATACATACATACATACATAGTTTTTCCATACGTGAAACATACTTCCAACGCATACGGGTATGGAAGTATGAAAAAAGTATGGAATTTCAAAAAAAATACCATACGTGATATCATACGTGTGAGAAAAAAAGTATTAAAAAAATCTGAAAATAATATATATATATATATAATAATAATAATATATAATATAATATAACAGAAAACAGCCATAAAATATATAAATATGCAGCTGAACATTCAGATTTCAGATTTCAGTTCACACACTTCAGAATTCAGATTCATAAAATATATAAATATGCAGCTGAACATTCAGATTTCAGATTTCAGTTCACACACTTCAAAATTCATATTCATAAAATATATAAATATGCAGCTGAACATTCAGATTTCAGATTTCAGTTATCACACACTTCAGAATTCAGATTCTAATCTCTAGATAATCATGATTTGTAAATATGCAGCTTCAATTTTGTCGAGATACATAGATGTATACATACATGATACACATGCATACATACATACTACAAAAATAGAAACATGTATATTAGATACATATATAAGTTAATATACATGCCTTTCAGTAAACATAGAGTAATAGATTTTAGGAATGACATCATACATACATAGATGCATATATAGATACATACATACGTACATACATACATAGCTCTCTCTCTCTCTCTCTCATATACATACATACCGTGCATTGTCGCGACGATGAGCCATAAGTGTCCGCATCTCTTTTAAACACCACTTAAGGGACCATCCTGTCCCAAACTCTGTCTCAAGTGAACTAAGCACGTACTTTTTATCCCTCTCATCATGCTCACTACAAAAATAAAAAACATAATGTAAATAAAACATAAGATATACATTTCAATTTATATGTAAAACTTTTACTTACTTCCATGGTAAGTGGATAAAGCGCAGGTAAGAGTCGCATAGTGCCCGCATTCTTCTCTTGAACTCCAATCCATTCCCTATGTACACAATGTTCCCCTCCGGCTCTATGTCGCACTCTAGTCCTAAGGTGCCTATGCATGTCCTCATAGGCAACTCTGCTCTGCTATCACGTGCTGGAGGTGGTATAGGTGTCCTAAAAATAGATAGATAGAAATAAATAAAAATATGTGCTATAATATCATTAAAAAAAATTATGAAAAAAAACATACCTATGAGCAGATAGCTCTCTTCCTGCATGTGGATCCGCAGAAGAGCCCTCGTCTGATCGCGTAAGCATCTGGATCGTATAATCCAGCTCCTCATCGGACATGTCTGCGTAGTCCCGCATTATGGCCCCTAGAGTATCTGACGGAACTCTTGCTCTCATAAGACTTTTTATGAGAGTGAGTTTCGCCTTTCTCTCTTTACTGGGATCCATAATACCTAACATATAAAACAAAATGGTTAGAAATCAATATATATATACGTGTATGTGTGTGTATGCATGTGTATGTGTGTGCATGCATGTGTATGTGTGTGTATGCATCTGTGTGTATGTGTGTAGGTATATGTGTGTGTTGTCTATGTGTATGTGTGTGTGTCTATGAGTGTGTATGTGTTTATGTATATGTATGTATCTACGTGTGTGTATGTATCTATGTGTGTATGTGTATGCATGTATGTATGCATGTGTGTGTATGCATATGTATGTGTGTGTATGCATCATTATGTGTGTCTATGTATGCATTTGTACGTGTGTATGCATCATTGCATGTGCATGTGTCTATGTGTGTATGTGTGTGTATATGTGTGTGTGTCTATGTGTATGTGTGTGTGTTTATGAGTGTGTATGTGTTTATATGTATGTATGTATCTATGTGTGTCTATGTGTCTAAGTGTGTATGTGTATGCATGTATGTATGCATATGTATGTGTATGCATATGTATGTGTGTGTATGCATTATTATGTGTGTCTATGTATGCATGTGTATGTGTGTATGCATCATTACGTGTGTATGTATCTATGTGTGTATGTGTGTGTGTATATGTGTTTGTATGTGTGTATGCATGTGTGTGTGTATGCATGTGTATGTGTATATGTGTATATGTGTATATGTGTGTGTATATGTGTGTATGCATGTGTGTGTGTATATGTGTGTATATGTTTGTATGCATGTGTGTGTATGCATATGTATGTGTGTGTATGCATTATTATGTGTGTCTATGTATGCATGTGTATGTGTGTATGCATCATTACGTGTGCATGTGTCTATGTGTGTATGTGTGTGTATATGTGTGTGTGTCTATGTGTATGTGTGTGTGTCTATGAGTGTGTATGTATGTATCTATGTGTGTGTATGTGTATGCATGTATGTATGCATCTGTGTGTGTATGCATATGTATGTGTGTGTATGCATAATTATGTGTGTATGTGTCTATGTGTGTATGTGTGTGTGTATACATTATGACAGTGTATGTAAGCATGTGCATTATGTATGCATATAAGTATGTATGCATATGCATATGTATGCATATGCATTATGTATGCATATGCATATGTATGCATATGCATATGCATTATGTATGCATATGCATATGCATTATGTATGCATATGCATATGCATTATGTATGCATATGCATATGCATTATGTATGCATATGCATATGCATTATGTATGCATATGCATATGCATTATGTATGCATATGCATTATGTATGCATATGCATATGCATTATGTATGCATATGCATATGCATTATGTATGCATATGCATATGCATTATGTATGCATATGCATATGCATTATGTATGCATATGCATATGCATGTGTATGCATATGCATGTGTATGCATATGCATGTAAGTATGTATGTATGCATATGTGTGTGTATGCATATGCATGTAAGTATGTATGTATGCATATGCATATGCAATATGTATGCATGTATGTATATGTGTGTGAATGTGTGTGAATGTGTGTGAATGTGTGTGTGAATGTGTGTGTACATGTGTCTGTATGTGTGTATGCATGTGTATGTGTGTGTATGCATCATTATGTGTGTATGTGTGTGTACATGTCTGTATGTGTGTATGCATGTGTATGTGTTTGTATGCATCATTATGTGTGTATGTGTGTGTATGTGTGTGTGTCTATGTGTATGTGTGTATGTGTGTGTGTCTATGTGTATGTGTGTATGCATGTGTATGTGTGTATGTGTCTATGTGTGCATGTGTGTGTATATACTATATGTGTGTGTGTCTATGTGTATGTGTGTGTACCTATGAGTGTGTATGTGTTTATGTGTGTATGTGTCTATGTGTGTGTATGTGTTTATGTGTGTATGTGTATGCATGTATGTGTATGTGTGTGTATGTCTCTCTATGTGTGTGTGTATGCATATGTGTGTGTGTATATGTGTGTCTATGTGTGTATGCATGTGTATGTGTGTGGATGCATCATTATTTGTGTATGTGTCTGTGAGTGTATATGTGTGTGTATGTGTGTGAGCGTCTATGTGTGTGTATGTGTGTGCGCGTCTATGTGTATGTGTGTCTGTGTGTGTATGTGTGTGTATCTATGAGTATGTATGTGTTCATGTGTGTGTATGTGTCTATGTGTGTATGTATCTGTGTGTGTATGTATCTATGCATGTGCATTATGTATGCATGTAAGTATGTATGTACATTATATGCATATGCATATGCATTATGTATGCAAATGTATGCATGCATGTGTTTATGTGTGTATGTCTCTCTATGTGTGTCACGTGTGTATGCATATATGTGTGTGTATGTGTGTGTATATGTGTCTGTATGTGTGTATGCATGTGTATGTGTGTGTATGCATGTGTATGTGTGTATGTGTCTATGTGTGCATGTGTGTGTATATACTATATGTGTGTGTGTCTATGTGTATGTGTGTGTACCTATGAGTGTGTATGTGTTTATGTGTGTATGTGTCTATGTGTGTGTATGTGTTTATGTGTGTATGTGTATGCATGTATGTGTATGTGTGTGTATGTCTCTCTATGTGTGTGTGTATGCATATGTGTGTGTGTGTATATGTGTGTCTATGTGTGTATGCATGTGTATGTGTGTGGATGCATCATTATGTGTGTATGTGTCTGTGAGTGTATATGTGTGTGTATGTGTGTGAGCGTCTATGTGTGTGTATGTGTGTGCGTGTCTTGTGTATGTGTGTCTATGTGTGTATTTGTGTGTATGTGTGTGTGTGTCTGCGTATGTGTGTGTGTGTCTATGCGTGTATATGTGTGTGTGTGAGTGTGTGTGTGCGCATACCTTGTGTATGTCTCGCTTCTCTCTCTCCCTCTCGCGCGCTGTATGTCTCTCTCTCTCTCTCGGTCTGTATTCTTCCTCGCGTTCAAGGCCCGGCACAAATGTGCCGGGAGAATTGAATTTTTTTTTTTACATTCCAGAGCGTCGCATATGCGACGCTCTGCAGTTTGCCATCGTCGGTAAGTGCGTCGCTAACCTGCGACGCTACTAGCGACGCTTCTGGTTTAGCGTCGCTTATGCGACGCTATCGTCGCTTATGCGACGATGCTCGGCCAAAAAAAAAAATCCGAAATTTTTACCATCGCTTATGCGACGGTTTCGTCGCATAAGCGACGGTTTTCGTTTTTTTCCCGATTCGGGGGCGTCGCTACGCCCCCCTTTTTCTTGTAGTGACAATGTTCTCCTACGTGGGCACATACGCCAAGCCGATCTCTCCAACAGAGAACCTCTCCCTAACATAATGATAATGCACCTCAACATGCTTAGTCTGAGCATGGAACACAGGGTTCCTCACAACTGCCAATGCGCTCTGACTAACAGTGAAGATGGTGGTGGCAGAAGATTGACCAACACCCAAATCAGCCATAAGGCATTTGAGCCACACACACTCAATAGTCGATGTGAAAGTTGCCTTATACTCAGCCTCACAATTGGAAGTGGCCATAGTAGGCTTCTTGCTCAACCAAGATATACATGAGCTACCAAGCATGAAGCAAAAGCCACTAGTGGACACATGAGTTTCATAGCAACGAGCCCAACCACTATCAAAAAAAGCAAGCAAATCTGGCAGTAGCGATCGCCCCTTGGGATAAAACAATCCAAGTTGTCGGGTACCACTTAAGTAGCAAAATATGTGCTTAATCCCTTGCCAATGCTTGACACCTGGGCAATGCATAAACGTGCTCATCTGTGGGACAACAAACTGAATATCTAGTTGAGTAATGCATAAGTAAATCAAGCATCTAATAGCTTGCTGATAGAGAACAACATCAAATGCATCTCGAGCACCATGAAAATTTAACCCTAAACCTATCTCCATAGGAGTGGCAATAAGTTTATAGTCCTGAAGGCCAAAACATTGCAATAATGTGTCAATATATTTGGTTTGACACAAAGCTATTCTGCCATCAACTTGCATAAATTGAATGCCCAAATAATGATGCAAGTGCCCCAATCTGACATCTCAAACGAGGCATGCAAATTAGCCTTACAATTAGAAATATGTGTCTCAATAGAACCAGTGAGCAACATGTCATCATCATAGACCACAATGATTAGAAGGACATCATTTGCATGCTTAACGTATAAGGTGCTCTAATTTGGATTGTTCTCAAAACCATGTGCAATGAGATAAGCATGTATCTTTTCATACCAAGCACGTGTTGCTTGTGTCAAACCATATAAAGCCTTTTTCAGCCTTCACACTTGGTTTCCATGCCCTTTCTGCACAAAGCCATGGGGCTATAAAAATACACTTCCTCCTACAAGTCACCATTCAAAATTGCAATTTTCATGTCCAACTAATGTACATTCCAACCATGATGAGCCGCAAGAGCACATATGCTATGAACAATAGTCATTCGACATGTCGATGCAAAGGTCTCATCAAAATCAATGCCTCTTTCTTGCGCATAACCCTTTGCAACAATGCAAGAAGCCTAGCCTTATACCTATCAACTGTTCCATCAGGCTTACGCTTCAACTTGTATACCGACTTAGTGTCAATGGCCTTCTTACTAGGAGGCAAGTCACATAAAGTCCAGGTACGATTTTTCATGATAGCATCATATTCTAATTGCATAACAGCCATCTAGTTTTCAAAATTTTGTGCTTCATCAAATGAAACATGCTCATTCTCATAAGAAAGACTAGATGCAACCATAGCATAGGAATCTAATGCAAAAGAGGTACTATGAGAGCCTGAATGAGTATGGTATGATAGAGATGCATCTAATTTGTTGTCATGCAAAGGCTGCACCAACCATTTTGGCATAATTTTTGCCTCCTCAATATCAGCTCTCATCAACAAGTGTATCATGTAAATTTGCATAAAAAATGGAATGATCTACATCATCACATGAAACCTGCAAAGGCTCAAAAGTTGCCTCACTAGGACCAGCACTAGACTTTCCACCTCTAAAAAGAGGCAACAAAGTATCATACATGTCTTTGGAGCTAACACATATCTCCTTCGTACATGAAAGTAAAGGCTGAATAACATCTTCCACAAAAACAACATCACGACTAACCAAAATGTGTTTACTTTGTGGATGATACAGATGATAGCCTTTGCTTTCATAACTTTACCCAACAAAAATACATTTTACTGCTTTATCATCAAATTTCTTGTGATGTTGTTCAGGCACTAATGCATGTGCCAGAGAACCAAAAACACGTAGATGAGCAATTGATGGCTTGTGACCATGACAAGCTTCATATGGAGTGATAGATTGCAGTGCTTTAGTGGGACACATGTTAAGTACATATGCTCTACACATGACAACCCCAAGCCAGAAACTATGTGGTAAGGCCTCACTCTTGACCATACACCTGGCCATTTCCATGAGTGACCTCTTCTTCCATTCAGCCACTCCATTCAGTTGAGGTGTATACGACACTATACATTGATGTTTTATCCCATGTTCATCTAGAAATGCATTAAAGTCAGAAGACATATATTCCCCCCTTGATTAGAATAGAGGGAGCCTATTTTACATGTTGACATATTTTCAACCAAACCAAAAATTGTTTGAAGCACATAAACACTTCAGACTTTACTTTCAATGGAGATGCCATGCATGCCTGGAAAAATCATCGATGAAAGTCACGGAGTGAAGATGGTTTCCAAAAGAGGGTGTTTGCATAGGACCATAGGCACCATTCTGAACAAGCTACAATTTTTTAGTAGCCCAAAAGGAACCATCTATTGGGAACGAAGAATGCTGCATTTTGCCCAGAACACAGCCTTCACAAACATGTTTACTGGGTGCCTCAAGTTTGGGCAAAGAGGACACCATTTCAAATTTTTGTAGGCCTAGCAAACTAGCAAAATTGAGATCACCAGTGTGCATGCCAAAGCTTTGCATCTAACATAGCCTGAGAATCATGTACTACACATGCTGAATTATCCACATATTTTTTATACTCTATGAGCTTATACAGCCCACGACATAAAATGCTAGAAGCAATAATCCTATCGCCATTTGACAGATCATGAACTGTACATCTGTCATCAATAAATTTCACAACCAAGCCAATATTGGCTAATGCAGAAACTAATAGCAAATTTTTGTTGATCCCTGGCACAAATAAAGCATCCAACAATGTAAAAGAAAAGCCATCAGTAGTAGTCAGAATGATCTTATCAAATCCCATGACAGGATAAGAGGAGTTGTTGGCACATGTGACAGTATTCCCTATAGGGGAAGGCTCAAGTGAAGTGAAGAAACTGCAATGTGAGGTAATATGTTTGGTTGCCCCACTATCAAAGTACCAAACATCTGAGTCTAGTGCAGACATACACTGCTCATGAGAAGATGGGTCAAGATTGCAAAGAGTAGTAAATGCCCATTCTTCATTCTGCACAAGGTTAGCAGACTCTGTTTTTTATGTAGAGGGCTCTACAACAACCATTCCGACCTCTTTTTTCTTTGCCTCTTTAGCAGCCAATTTTGGATAGCTCTTAATGACATGATCATTTCCTTTACAGTATTTACAAAACAATTTCTGGTTTTCTGCTTTCTTCTAATCTTTGTCTTCCTTCTTCGAGTGTGTAGCATTTGCATATTTTGGCTTACTAGTAGATGAGCTCCATAACCTTTTCCCTTCTGACTATCCATGAAAGCTTGATCTGCAACACGCATAATAGATCTGTTCTGCCTAGATTGATCTTGTTGCAACATAACAGAAACTAACTCTTCAAATGTTAAGGCATTTGGATTGCAGTTCATCATCAAACGAAGAGTAGAAGCAAAACTCTTATATGAGTCGGGAAGACCATACAGAACGGTCTGCACAAGTGAACTGTCAGGAAGGACTTCTTCAGTAGGAATGAGTTGTTCCTTCAAATCCTTGTTGTTTATCACAAAACTGTCCATAGAATCATCTCCATTCACATGCTCACTCTTCAACTATTTTTAGAGCTAAGCAACATGAGCCTCATTCCTAGCCTAGTACAATGTGGTAAGTGTATCCCAAGCATCCTTAGATATTCTGCAAGAGCAAATGTGAGGAATAATGGCACGTTTGAAAGACAAGGCTATCAATGCAAATGCATGAGCATCTCTACCATCCCAATGAATTTGCTATGTAGTAGGTGCAACAGGAACCATAGCTTGAACAAGAATTTGCATAATATCACCATCTTCGATGCCATCAGCATGAGCTTCAGTACCTGTATTTGAAGGTGTAATAGGATGTTTTCAACACCTTGCACAATATCCCATAGTCCTTTTGCGACCAATACATGACACATATATGAGCCCACTATGGGCAATTGGTACCATGCAACTTATCCTCAATACGCAACATACGAAATATATCACTGCTTTCAACAATGGCCACTGACTAAAATACCCAAATGCAAAAAAATGACTATATCTGAAAAACTTGAACAAAACTACCCTAACGAGTTTTTCTAAACCTCTAGCAGAATTCGAGATGCTTATACTGGCAAACCAAAACCTGTATATATCTTCGGCACAAGAAGACGAAATAGCCTACACAAGCACTATGATGGTGCATTCGGAGGCCAAAACGAGCTCAAATATTGAGTATGCTAATCACCCTGAGTATGCTCACCGAATTTCATGTGATTATGATACTACGACTAGAGGGTATCGACTATGCCCTCGATGAAGCAACAACCAACTCTGATACCAATTCTTAGAGTTAGACCTCTGCGGAAGCATGCAAACAACACAAGGAAGAAGGAGAAGCTTGGAGCACAACACACAATACTAAATGTATTACCACTAGAAGGTACAAAGATAAGTAACTCGTTAGGGCAATAGGTGTATATACAAGCCGAGGGAAAAAAACCTCCTAAGGAGGGAAAAAAGTGCCTCGGCGGTCCTAGTGTGTTCACACACATCACTACTTAAATATATCAACACCTAAATGGTCTAGGGCTATGAGGGAAAGGGTCTTCTTATGCATCATCAACTTGGTAGGGGCAAGACATGTTTTCATGGGTGTTGCTCGAATTAGGAGACCTTTGCTTTGTTGAAGTTCGAGGTCTACAGAAGCATGTGAACAACACAAGGAAGAAGAAGAAGCTTGGAGAAAAACACACAATACTGAATGTATTACCACTAGAATGTACAAACATAAGTAACCTATTAGGGCTATAGGCGTATATACAAGCGGGGGGAAAAAACCTTGTATAGAGGGGAAAAAAGTGCCTCAACAATCCTAGTGTGTTCACACACATCACTACCTAAATATATCAACAAATTCCCCCGAAGATGCTATTAAGCCGTCACTTTCAAGACACGTGTTAGCTCCAAAGACATGTATGATACTTTGCAACGTCTTTTTACAGGTGGACAGTCTAGTCCTAGTCCTAATCAGGCAACTTCTTAGCCTTTGGAGGTTTCATGTGATGAGGCAGATCATTCCATTTCTAATGCAGATTTACATGATGCACTTGTTGATGAGAGAGTTGATATTGAGGAGGCAAAAACTATGCCAAAATGGCTCGTGCAGACTTTGTGTGACAACAAATTAGATGCACCTCTATCATATCATACACGGTCAAGCTCTCATAGTGCCTCTTTTGCATCAGATTTCTATGTTATGGCTACCTCTAGTCTTTGTGATGAGAATGAGCATGTTTCGTTTGATGAAGCACAAAATTATGAAAATTGCATGGCTCCTATGCAGTCTGAATATGATGCTATAATGAAAAATGGTACCTGGTCTTTATGTGACTTGCCTACTGGCAAGAAGGCCATTAGCACTAAGTGGGTATACAAGTTGAAGCGTAAGCTTGATGGAACAGTTAATAGGTATAAGGCTACGCTTGTTGCGAAGGGTTATGCTCAGGAAAGAGGCATTGATTTTGATGAAACCTTTGCACCTACATGTCGAATGACTACTGTTCATAGCATCTATGCACTTGGAGCTCATCATGCTTGGAATGTACATCAGTTGGACATTAAAACATTTCTGAATGGTGACTTGCATGAAGAAGTGTATATTTTTTAGCCCCATGGCTTTGTGCAAAAAGAGCATGAAAACAAGTGTGTAGGTTAAAGAATGCACTATATGGTTTAAAGCAAGCACCACGTGCTTGGTATGAGAAGATACATGCCTATTTGATTGCACATGGTTTTGAGAACAGTCCAACTGAAAGCACCTTATATGTTAAGCATGCTAATGATGTGCTTCTGATCATTGTTGTGTACATTGATGACATGCTGCTCACTCGTCCTCAAGACAAGCATATTGCTGACTTTAAGGCTCATTTGCATGCCTCATTCGAGATGTCTAAATTGGGGCATTTGCATCATTATTTGGGCATTCAATTTATGCAAGTTGATGGTGGAATGGCTTTGTGTCAAACGAAATATATTGACACATTATTACAACATTTTGGCCTTGAAGGTTGTAAACCTATTGCCACTCCTATGGAAACAAGTTTATGATTGAGTCTTCATGATGCTGGAGATGCCCTTGATGTTGTTCTCTATCAGTTGGTTGTTGGATGCTTAATTTAATAATGCATTACTCGGCCAGTTATTCAGTTTGCTGTCTCACAGATGAGCAAGTTTATGCATTGCCCCAGGTGTCAAGCATTGGCAGGCAATTAAGTGTATCTTTTGTTACTTGAGTGGTACCCGGCTACTTGGATTGTTTATCCCAAGATGGGATCACTATCGCCATATTTACATGCTTTTTTTGACTCTGAATGGGCTGGTTACTATGACACTTGTGTGTCCACTAGTAGCTTTTGCTTCATGCTTGGTATTTCATGTATATCTTGGTTGAGTAAGAAGCATCCTATTGTGGCCACTTCTAGTTGTGAGGCTGAGTATAGGGCATCTTTCACCGTGATTGTTGAGTGTGTGTGGCTTAGATGCCTTATGGCTGATTTGGGTGTTGGTTAGTCTTCTGCCACCACAGTATTTACTGACAGTCAGAGCGCATTGGCAAGTGTGAGGAACCCTATGTTCCATGCTCGCACTAGGCACATTGAGGTGCATTATCATGATGTCAATTAGAGGTTCTCTGCTGGAGAGATCAACTTGGCATATGTGCCCACACAGGAGAACATTGTAGACCTTTTCATGAAGGCTCTACCTAGGGAGAAGCTTTGGGCTTACTTCCTTTTGTGGATTGATTTCACATAGCTTGGCACTTCCTTATACATGAGTGCTAGCTCCTTGTTCACCGCATCAATCACAGCTAACCAAAATGTGTTTAGTCTATGGATGATATAGATGATAGCCTTTGCTTTCACAACTGTACCTAACAAAAATACATTCACTTCTTTATCACCCAATTTTCTATGTTGTTGTTCTAGCACTAATGCATATGCCAAACAACAAAAAACACGGAGATGAGCAACAGATGGATTGCAACCATGCCAAGCCTCGTATGAAGTGATAGACTGTAGTGCTTTGGTGGGAGACCTATTAAGTACATATGTTGCATTATACATAACAACCTCAAGCTAGAAATTATGTGTTAAAGCCTGACTCTTGACCATACACCTTGCCATCTCCATGACTGACCTATTCTTTCATTTAGCAAATCCATTTTGTTGAGGTGTATATGGCACTGTACACTGATGTTTTATCCCATGTTCAACCATAAATGCATTAAAGTCAGAAGACATATATTCCCCCTTTGATCAGAATGGAGGGCACCCATTTTACATGTTGATAGATTTTCAACCAAAAACAAAAACCATTTGAAGCTCATAAACACTTCGGGCTTTGCTTTCAATAGATATACCCATGCATGCCTGGAAAAATCATCAATGAAAGTCACAAAGTAAAGATAATTTCCAAAATAGGGTGTCTGCCTAGGACCACAAACATCACTGTGAACAAGCTACAATTTCTGAGTAGCTCGAACTGAACCATCTTTTGGAAAGCAGAAACATTGCATTTTGAGCAAAATACAACCTCCATAAACATGCTTATCGGGTGCCTCAAGTTTGGGTAGAGAGGACACCATTTCAGATTTCCGGAGGCGTAACAAACTAGCAAAATTGAGATGACCAAAGCATTCATGCCAAAGCTTTGCATCTCACATAGCCTGAGAATCATGTAGTGCACATGTTGAATCATTCATAGATTTTTCATACTCTATGAGCTTATACAGCCGATGACATAAAATGCCAAAAGCAATAATCACATTCCCATATGATAGATCATGACTTGTACATCTCTCATCAACAAATTTTACAACCAAGTCAATCTTGGCTAATGCAAAAACTGATAAGATCTTTTTCTTGATCCCTTGCACAAATAAAGCATCCGACAAGGTAAAAGAATTGCTATCAGTAGTAGTCAGAATGATCTTACCAACTCCCATGATAGGATAAGAGGAGTTGTTGGTGCATTTGACAGTATTCCCTGTAGGGGCAGGCTCAAGTGAAGTGAAGAAATTGCACTGCAAGGTAATATGTTTGGTTGCCCCACCATCAAAGTACCAAACATCCAAGTCTAATGTAGACATACATTGCTCATGAGAAGATGGGTCAAAACTGCAAACTATAGTAAATGCCCATTCTTCATTCTACACAAGATTAAGAGACTCTATTTTCGGTGTAGAGGTCTCTCCAACAACCATTCTTGACTCTTTTTTCTTTGCCTCTTTAAGAGTTAGTTTTGGACAGCTCTTAATGACATGATCATTTCCTTTACAAGATTTGCAAAATAATTTTTGCTTTTCTAATTTCTTCTCATCTTTGTATTCTTTCTTCAAATGTGCAACATTTGTAGATTTTTGCTTACTAGTAGATGAGCTCCATTTACCTTTGCCCTTCTGACTAGCCAGGAAAGCTTCATCTGCAACAAGCATAATAGACCTGTTCTACTTAGACTGATCTTCCTGCAACATAACACAAAACTAACTCTTCAAATGTTAAGGCATTTGGATTGCCTTTCATCATCCAATGAAGAGTAGAAGCAAAACTCTGATATGAGTCAGGAATACCATTCAAAATAGTTTGCACAAGTGAATTGTCAAGGACTTCATCAGCACTTCAATTATTCCTTCAAATCCTTGATGTTTGTCAGAAAACTATCCATAGAATCACCTTCATTCATGTGCTCAATCTACAACTGTTTTCAGTTGTAAGCAACCTGAGCCTCATTCCTAGCCTTGTACAATGTTGTAAGTGTATCCCAAGCATCCTTAGTTGTTCTATAAGAGAGAATGTGAGGAATAATGGCACGTTTGATAGACAAGGCTATCAATGCATGTGTCTGAGTATCTCTTCCATCCCAATGATTTTTCTCTACAATAGGTGCAACAGGAACCATAACACGAATAGGAATCTACAGAATATCACCATATTTGATGCCATCAGCATCAGCTTTAGTACCTGTATTTGCAGGTGTAATAGGATGTTTTTCAACACCTTGCACAATATTCCATAATTCTTTTACGACCAATACATGACTCATCATATAAGCCCATAATGGGTAATTCATACCATCCAACTTATCCTCAACAGCCAACATACAGAATACATCATTGCTTTTAGCCATGGCCACTTAGGAAAATACCCTGATGCAAGAAATCAATTATATCTCAAAAAGTTGAACAGAACTACCCTGTCAAGTTCTACTAAACTTGCCGCCAACTTCGAGATGCTTATACTGGCAAACCAAAACCTATATATATCTTTGGCACAAAAAGATGAAATAGCATGCACAAACACTATGATAGTGGGTTTGGAGGCCGAAACAAGCTGAGATCCCAATTTCAGCACCACATAAGAAAACTATTTTGATCTCCTAATGACCTTGAATATGCACACCGAATTTTGTGCGATTTTGAGACTGTGATTGGAGGAGTGTGAATGATGCCCTAGATGAAGCGGTGGCCTACTCTGATACCAACTATTGGAGTTCGAGGTCTACGGAAGCAAACAAATAACACAAGGAAGAAGAAGAAGCTTGGAGCACAACACACAATATTGAATGTATTACCACTAGAATTTACAAAGATAAGTAACCCATTAGGGCTATCGGCGTATATACAAGCCGAGGGAAAAAAACCTCCTAAAGAGGGAAAAAAGTGCCCTGGGGGTCTTAATGTGTTCACACATCACTACCTAAATATATCAACATTCTTATATCATGGTCTGGATGTATGGGCTCTTTACAATTGGACTTTCTTATTTCCCTACTCTACAACGGTTCCTACAACTCTTGAATTTGTTCTCTTGTGGGGACAATTTACTGCAATATGGCCAAGGTTTCCAGAATAGAGATATGATTTGTTATCTCTCCTTCTCTATTTTTCTTGTGGAGTTAGAGGATGGAACCTAGTTATGTCTATCTGCATAGGTTCTTCTCTATGAGTGGCCTATAAGGGTTTCCATTGGCAAAGTCTTCCTTCTACTTGTTTTTCTTGTTCTCTTTCAAAAAAGCGATTATCATAGTGAATGGCTTGGGTGGTCTATTCATTCAATGTCGTAACCTATAGTATCGTGAATAGAGGGTCCTTCACATCATCTCTTAAACCCCATATAAATTGGATTATGAACTAATCTTCATGTCAAGTGAGATCACATATCACTTGCCTAAATTGTGATGCATAGGTAGATGTAGGGCGGTTACCTTGACTTAGCTTCTAGAGCTTTGATTCTGTCATTTGACTTGTGTCTTTACCTCCAAACATGGTGGTGAGCTCTTGAAGAAACCCCTCATAGTCATGAAGTATAGCCATGTTCTTCTCTAAGATTGGGGTGAACCATGATAATGCTTGACCACATAGGAATGTTCCAATAAAACCAACCTTGGATGCCTAATCATTAGCTATCAAGGTAATATGAATGTACAATCTAACTTGCTTCAAAAATGACGAAACTTCATGTGATCACTATCACAGCCTCGAGTTTGGGCAAATACCATTTTAGATTTTTGCAAGTGAATAAAACTAGCAAAATTCATATGATCAAAGTTTCCATGCCAAATTTTTGCATTTGAAATTTTACATCATCTATGATCTTATACATGCCATGAGATAAAATGTGAGAAGCAATGATAATATCACCATTTGAGAGACCATGAACTGTGCACCTCACATCAATAAATTTAACAACCAAATAAATTTTGGCTATTTTTGAAACTAGTTATACATTTTTCTTTATCCTTGGCACATATAAAGCATGTGACAGTTTGAGATTACTACCATCAATAGTAGTAAGAATGATCTTTCCAACTCCCATGATAGGATAAGATGATTCGTTCAAAAATGTGACAATATTCCCTATGAGGAAGACTCGAGTGAAGAGAACAAACTAAGCTTTGAGATAATATGTTGGGTTGCACAATTTTCAAAATACTAGACATTGAATTCTACTACAAACATACATTCCTCGTGAGAAGATGGGTAATAGGTATAATGAGCAGCGAGTCTACTAACCTTGCTTAGAATGAAGAATGGGCATTTGCTACTCATTACTGTGCTTCACTTATACCTCTCAGTTGGCTTCCGATCATGTTACGACCACTACGAGTTTACGATTTTACCTTTTGGATTAACAAATACTCCTGGCACATTCATGTGTTTGATGAACAATATATTTCATGATTACCTAGACAAATTTATCCTAGTATTTCTTGATGATATATTTGTATACTCAAAAGATGATTATGATTTGCATGTGATGCAAGTGCTAGTAAGGTATGATGTGTTCTTTCATAGGATGGGAGGGTGTTTGCATCCAAAAAAATTAGAAAACATCAACTAAATTATCCTAGTCATGATCTAGAAATGCCTCCTATTATACATGCACTTAATTATTGGTGACATCTACTCATAGGGGTTAAGTTTAAATTGAAAACATATCATTAGAGTCTAAAATACATTTTCACAAAACCATTGCTTAACAATAGGCAAAAGTGTTGGATTGAACTATTAATATGATTTTAACATTAATTTTTTGGCTGGTAAGGAAAATAAGAATGCTGATGCATTGAGTCAGAACCTTTATGTAATCTACTTTCTATAATAAATTCTGATTTTCTCAATCAAATTCAAGAAGAACTGAAATAGGGTCATTTTATGCACCTATTCTGAATCTTTCGCATGCAAACACGGAATCAATGTATGAAGAAAAATTTCATTTGCAGAATGGATCTTCATATAGTAAGAATTGATTATGTATATCTTTTGAGTCTCCATTGAAAGTTTAAATATTACATGATTGTCATGACACACCTTTTTGTGTCTACATCCACATTATTCAAGGACCTAGATTAAAATGAAATATTCTTACTTCTAGACATGTATGAAACGAGATATTAGAATATATGTTGGTGAATGTTTAAAGTGTTTGTTGGAGTTTGAGGTCTGCGGAAGCACATAAAGAACACAAGGAATAAGAAGAAGCTTGGAGGGCAACACACAATACTGAATGTATTACCCAAAGAATGTACAAAGATAAGTGATCCATTAGGGTAATAGGCGTATATACAATTCGGGGGAAAAGAACCTCCTAAAGAGGGAAAAAAGTGCCTTGACAATCCTAATGTCTTCATACACATCACTACCTAAATATATCAATGAATCCCCTTGGGAGTGATGTAGTGAACAAGGAGGCGACACTCATGTATAAGGAAGTGCCAAGCTATGTGGAATGAATCCACAAAAGGCATATTTCCAAAACTTTGTGGAAAGCTTCAAACTTCTCCCTAAGTAGATCCTTTGTGAAAATTTAGTTCGACCATCTCGTGCCTATCAAGGGTGTGGTTCAATCATCTCCTACCTATCACTTTATTACATTCTTCTCCTTTTGGTTGCTCATTATCTTCAATGATCCGCTCTTGTATCCCTCTAGCCTCGATGATCAGCGCTTGAACTCCCGAGGTCCCTTGAATTGATGTCCTCAACTTCACATAGTTTCTTGAACCTTGTTTGCAACCTTGGTGTCTTGAACCCTTTTCTCAACCTTAGTATCTTGAACCTTATTCTCACCCATGTTCAATATCTTGAACCCTCAATCAAGTGCCACCCAAGGTGTCTCAAGCCTTCAAATCTCCTAGCTACCTTATTGGATTTGAAAAGTTACTTTGGAGAACTTTCTGATGGTATTTTACATGTTTCCATTTGACCTACGGATTGAGAGATACACCCCAATCTCTCTTGGATAGAGTTCTCAAAGCGTCGTCTTCTCCCTTAGTACCCTTTCACATGATAGAGTGCCAAGTGCCTTTTTTTAGATGCCATTGGGTGAATCTACCTTGCCCAAGCCCACTTCATAGGATGTGATATCAATGTAATGAACTATAGGAGATTTGAACTCACAACCTCATAACTAAGAGTGTGATGGGCTAACCACTTGCCCCAAAAAGCATGGTTGAAGATTACTTTATAATCCTCCCTCTTAGGGTGTCGCTCAACCATTTCTTTCTTATCAAGGGTGTGGTTCAACCATCTCCTACCTATCACTTTATTACAATATGCATGTGTATGAACAAATACAAGTATGTATGTAACATATGCAATATGTATATATTATATGCATGCATATATGTGTGCATACACACGTGTTATGTGTATATGCATGCATATATGCAATGTACACATGTGTATATGTAATTCATGTATGTATGCATGCAGAGAGAGAAAATATGTGAGATAGATGTCTAAGAAAATATGCTCAAATTTGAAATAAGAGATTATGTAGAATACGTTTACCTCTTACGTATGACCTTGCGAGATTGAAGAAGAGATTGAATAAGCTGGTCGAATGCTTTGAATTGATATGCATAGTTCATTGTTGTTTGTGACGTAGAAAATGACCACTTGCTATGACAAACTCTTTCTTTGTCCAATTTTCAAGGGCGTAGCTTTGCACATTCTATGCCTATCAATAGTAATTTGTTTTGTTTTTTTTTTTATATTCTTTTTAAGAGTAAATTCAGCCTAAACATACTCTCTCTTGCTTGAATTAATGGAAATAACAACTACACAAGTGAAAGGGCATAGTATCTATGGGACTGCCACATCCCACAAAGCAGGGGGTGATGTGATAGACAAGGTCAAAAATAGTAAAACAAGAAGAAGATGGCCGAATTCTTTGTAACTAGCTTAAATATTGGCATTTGGCCCATAAACTATCTGATTGTAGTCAAGGGGTGGAGCCCTCACCACTGCCTGAAGAGGCAAGCAAACCAACCGACTACCTTGCTGTGTGCTGATAATAATTTGATTTCTATTTTGTATCATTTATTTTATTAAAAAGATGGCTTATGAACAATGTACTACTGAGTGATGGTCTTAATATAAGCCTCCTTTGGCACCCAAAATTGGGGTTTTATGATGATATAAGTTTTTGCACAAAGATTGGGCCGCTGCAAATTCCCCTATCTATAGTAGTGGTATGCATAATGAAGGCGCTAGCATGAAAAAGAGGGTAGTGAATGTGATGGAAGTACTAGCATAGCAAGGTATAATGAAACACTATATGAACATATCTGCGTGTATGAAGTTATACAATATGGGTCACATACTCTTATTTTGAGAGCTCGATTTATAAACTTGAAGAGCTTGATTTATAGGGTTGAATACTAAGAAGTCTAATGGATCATTGTAGCCAAGTATATATGTGTATGAATGTATACAAAATGGGGTAGAGAGAAGAACCCTATAACCAAGAAAATGTTTGCTTTGAAATCTCTCTCTCTCTCCCTCTCTTTTCTCTCTCTCCCCTCCCCCAAAAAAAACCATACCTAAGGATACAACATCTTTATCAATACACTCGGGAGTCGGACCTTCTAAGTGAAGATTGGACGTTATGTGCAACACTCGGATGGAATGGTCAAAAAGCTATTTTTTTTTAAATGGAGGTTCGGCCGAGGCCTACTCCCCCGAACTTTAACTTTGAAATTACAACTGTACAAGGAAGGGCATAGTACCCATGGGACCCCCCTTATCCCACAAGAACAGGGGTTTACAACTGGGTTAAACGGCGGTCACAACTACCGCGGGGATGGTCAAACGGTGGCCAACAGCCACATACATCAGTTCCTGGAAATTATATGTCCCTACATGTTGCTGCCAGGGGTTGAACCCTCACCCCCGCCTCAAGAGGCGAGAGGCCCAACCACCAGGCCAGCAAACCGGGACTCAAAAAGCTATTTTGAAGGTATGTTTGTAACCTGGATTTAAATACAGTTACGATTCGGTAGCCCGGCGTGTTGTGTGTTAATATAATCTAAAAGTTTACAATAGGAAAGAAATTCCACGAGCGCAAGAACTTCATTGTCTGAAAGAAATTCCACGAGCGCAAGAACTTCATTGTCTGTAATAAATCCTTAAAAAAGCTCGATAAGAATGTACAAAGAAAATCCAAATATGTGCTTACTTGCCACCCATGCCTGATAAAGCCTGAATTTAAATACAGTTACGATTCGGAAGGCCGGCGTGTTGTTTTCGCCATGGTAAGTTGAGAATGCTTTGCTTCGTTTTCGCGTAGTTGCGAATGCATTCCTATGTTTGAGTTACCTCAAATGGTGTGTAAATATTCATGCTGAAATACGTAAATTTGAGCTGCATTGCACTATGCAGAGTTCAGTATCTTGTACGAAGACGTTACATGCATTGGAGAAATAGGGCGTAAGCATACAGTGTTCCCGGTTTAGTGAGCACCCCTTTGATGTGAAGAATAACATTGATTCCGTCTTGGCTACTATTATGTGGAGATTCTAACATCGCTGCTGTTCAGTGGAGTTGATCTTTTGGATCGATCTGTTGTTGGAGGCTGATTGTCTTTTTCCATGTATTTGGTTTACTGGATCTGCCATAAGTTATTCGAGAGCGGGTATTAATGTCCTCGCTCGTCAGAGAGAATGCTTGCTGTACTAGCAAGTAAAAGAAAAACATAGTATACATCCGCGTACTTCTCACTGCAAACTCTGGGGCTATTGGCCCTTTTTACCTGTAGCCAGTGCTGCACTATTCAGCTTGAGAGCCAAAAATCTGCAATAACAGTGGTAAATGCTCCTTTCAACACCAGGACATACTCCTCGTTTCTATTTTGTTACGAAGGTTGTCCCTTGTTTTAGGAAGTCCGTGCAGTGGAGAAGTCTATAGAAATGACTGGCCCTTACAATTCAGAGTTGGATCTCTTGATCGACACTGTTGTCTGATCTTTCATGTTTGTTGCATCTCAAGTATGCTTCTGTTTAATTACTAATGCCCATTGTATAGGTCTCATAAGGTGATTAAGCTTTTCTCCAATGCTTCAGATGTGTTAATGAGTATTTTCCGTGGATAAGAACCATTATTTTCCGTGGATAAGATCTATTCTTGTTAGCTACTTTTGTTGGAAAGTCCTGTCCATCCACCTCCTAATGTTGCAAACGGATCTCTTTGTTGCAAACTGATTCATTTGGCATGGAGATATTACTTGAAAATGGCTGCAGATATGCTTCTGATGATTGACCATTGTTCAGATGAAAAGGAGCGTGAGGAGGTCATCTTCAAAGCAGGACATTTTCTTGCTTTATTTGCGTCAAACATCTCCTGAATCATATATATGAGAAAACTGAACATGAAATTGTGGACATTGAAGTCTTGAAGTAGTCTATGCATGTTGAATTTGAGATCATTCTGCCATGGTTTGATTTTGCAACGGGTCCAAAACAAGCATATGAAGGTTTCGTTGTCCGCCCCACAATGTGTGCATGGCAATTGAGGGACAGAGTGGCGCTTCAGAAAGCTCCTGGCCGCAAAGCCCCCACTATTGTTCTCCATAGAGAAGCCTGATAATAGAGTGGAACCTCAAGTTTTCAAACATTTTGACACATTGTTAACCACCATTCATTGCGTGTATTCATTTCCATGTTGGTTGCAAATGGTTGCAATTTGAATTCGTCTTGTAGTGATTGGTAGTAGAATGAAGCTGATGCATTGTACCACTCATGGAACTCACCTGTCTTCCATCTTAAGTGTTTGTTTCCAATGTTCGTAGCCAAAATATGGTCCAAAGTGTTGAAAGGCATCTTTGAGGTGTAGCCAAGCGTGTTGATAAGCTGGACTGAGATTATATTACCTCCAAACTATCGGAAACACTATCTGAGTCCTTAAAAAATCAAAACATTGTTTGAAGGAGGTGATGCCTTTCTTATGCAAATATCTTGCATCCAAGTCCAATCCAAGGCAAGCGACTGTTGTCTTATAGGTGACAAGTATGGGGAGTGTTGTGCCCATATTGGTCTCCTAGTCTAGAGTGAGATTTGGTAAGAGATGGGATCTTAGTGTGGCATACAATGTTGGAATTGGGGTGGGCCCCAATAACAATATTAATCACATGTTTACAGGATATTCCAATATATGAACCTTAGCATACACACCTTAATATTAAAAAATAGATGACTTAGAGATAGAAAGAGAGGGTAGACAATATTTTTCAAGTGTAACGGTAAGCAAATAGCCTACATACACTATTTTATATATGAATGTCAATTACAATGTATGGAAGTGATTACAAACTTTGAATCTAGGTAGAAATAGGGAACTAGATACAAGGATTTGTGTGTAAGTGCCTAAGAGGTATGAAGAGTGTGTGTGTGAAGATGTAGAGAATATGAACAGTTTAGAACCGTTTCACAAAAAACCCTAATTCTGAAATTAGGGTTTCAGGAACTTTTAATCAGAAACTAGTGTTCTAACAAGCAAGTAACTGATACAGACTTCTTACTCACAGTAAATCAGCAATGCGCTGATGGTTGGCTGGCACAAACTCCTCCACAGCTGCACCAAGGGTAGAACACTCCTCAAGTGTAGAACACCTCCTCCAAAGTAGAGCACTTGACCAACGATGGATTGATCCAAGAATTGATACTCCAAAATTGAGCTAAGGGCTTTCTTATATAGATCTAAGCAGCACACACGATAGCTTTTAGAAAAGCTACGCAAAAATCATGCGCAAGTACCAAAAGCATGCGATCTAATTAATTTCGCATAAGATTTTTCTCATCATTATTTTTGCCTTTCAGAACTAATTGGGCTGATCTCTTGTTTTGGGCATCAGCTTGACATGGCAATCAGCTTTCCTTGATTTGGAACATGAGAGGAACCAAATGATGTGAAACACACTTTTATGACAGAAATTAGGGTTAGGGTTTTCTCTTGATTTGGACCTCTGATGAGTGAATGTTATATATCAAATGAAAAGCTTCTCTTCAAGCTCTATCTGATAAGCTAATAAAAATTTTTGACCTCTTGTGCCTAGAAATTGGCTAAGTCCCCAAAAATAGGGTTGCTGAAAATTAGGGTTTTGTGCTATTCTGACATTGTTTCCAAAAATTCTCCCTTCAATGTCATAATGGTACAAGGTTCAATAATCTGCAAAACTTCTGATGTCGTCCTCTAGACAATGCTTTGGTAAAAATATCTTCAATATTTTCACTTGTAGGTATGTAGACTAGCTCAATGTGCTTCTTAGATACTTGTTCCCGAATGTAGTGGTAATGTACCTCAATGTGCTTTGTCCTAGCATGATGAACATGATTCTTTGCAATAGCAATAGCACTCTGACTCTTTGAAAATATCTGAACAGGAAGATGAACTTTAACTCAAAATTTTCTACAACCAAACCGATTCAAGTGTAGTAGTAAAGGCCGCCCTATATTCTGCTTCACTTAAGATGTAGCAATTGTAGTATGTTCCTTTGACATCCAAGAGATAAGACAATCTCCCAGAAAGAAACAATAGCCACTTGTGCTTCTTCTCAAGTCTTTATCATCTGTCCCATCAGAATTTGGAAAACCTCTAAGTAAAATATGTGGCGATCTCGGAAATACAATAGCATAATTGGAAGTTCCTTTGAGATATTTAGAAATTCTCTTGATTGCATTCCAGTGAATCTTAAGGGGACTGAGGATGAACCTAGATACTTGAGAAACTACATATTGAATGTCTTGACATGTATTACATAAATAGATCAAGCACCTCTTGACTATACAAAGTAGCATCAAAAGGTTCTTAATGTGCATCTGCCTGTAGTGACACATTAACATCCATAGGTGTTTGCATAGGCATGGAATCTAAAATTTCAAACCTTTCTAATAATTTCTCACTGTATTTCTACATAGTTATGTAGATACATTCGTTCTTGTATTTGGACTCAATCCCAAGATAATAATGCAAAATACCTAAATCATTCACATCAAATGTATGCTTAAGTTGTGTTTTAAAATATTGAAGATTTGAATCTTTGGGACTTGTGATGATCATATCAATCAAAACATCTTTCTCAGCTTTCACATAAAGAGTAGGAGCTTCATATGAGTTTTCAAAACCAATAGATAAGAGATAGATATGCATCTTCTCATACCAAGCTCTTGGTTCTTGCTTTAGTCCATACAAAGCTTTGATAAGCTTGCATACTAAATGCTCTTTACTTGTCTCTTCAAAACCTTTTGGCTATTGAATGTAGACATCTTTATGAAGATCACCATTAAGAAATGCACTTTTGATATCTAATTGGTACACATTCCATCCAAAGAATGCAACAAGAGAAAGTACTATTATGACTACTGTCATTCTAGAAGTAGGTACAAAAGTCCTATCATAGTCAATACCTTTCTTTTGTGCTTAACCTTTGACTACTAATCTTGCTTTTTACTTGTCAATGGTACCATATTCTTTTCTTTTGATTTTGAAGATCCACTTAACACCAATTGCCTTTTTACCTTTTGGTAACTCACAAAGCTTCCATGTTTGATTTTTATGAATAGAATCAATCTCTTTTTGCATAGCTTTCTTCCATACAAGGCTTTGTAGTGCATCTTTAACATTAGTTGCATCGTTCTCTATTGAAGTTTATGCTAAAATGTTATGAATCTCAAAATGTTCTGCGTCATGTACCGAATTTGCTTGTTCTCACCTTGTCTGACTTTCAGTTTGTCCTGTGAAGTTCTTTATATCGCTGTCGTTCCAAGTTTGATATAACCACCTCGGTGTATTCTTAGAAAGTGGTGAAATCTCTTCTCGTTCTTCAATATCTCTTTCTTCTGGAACTCTGGAACCTTCTCCAATTTCATAAGTACCTTCTCCAATTTCATAAGTCAGAACATCAAGAGGTATTGATGATGGACTAGGTACTTATGTAGGTAATGAAATTCTCTCTTTACCTTTGTCAAGTGCATCTCTTAGGGTTTGAGAAGGTTTATCATCCCCCTTGTATGGCTATATGTAAGAATCCAAATTCCTTCTACAAAATGCATAATCATCTTCTTTTATGAAATCTGGAATCTTTGCCTACTAATTAAAAACTTGATTTTTTGAAATATATGCATTGCGTTAGAGTAGGATATCACTTGTATCTGGAATGTAGAATCTCTATCCTTTGCTTTCAATTGCATAACTAAGACGGCTTTAATGGCTTTTACATCGAGCTTACCACGATCCTTCTTCTCAATGTGAACATAAGTTGGAGAACCAAAAACTTTGAAATAACTCACATTGGGTTGCTTTTCATAATAAGTATCATAAGGTGTAATGATCTTCAAAGTTTTTGTGGAAGATCTATTCAAAATGCGTTTAGCATTATGTACTGCATCAAACCAAAATTTGGGAGAAAGCTATTTGGATGACATCTTATTATGCATCATCTCAACAAGTATTCTATTATTTCTCTTTGCAACACCATTCTATTGCAACACCATTCTATTCTAGAGTGTAAGCAATAGTGAGCAGATGAGAAATACCTTTGTCTTCAAGAAAAGACTTAAAGTCTTTTGACATGTATTCTCCTCCTCTATCACTTATCAGAATCTGAATTTTGGATTGACTTTCATTTTCACATAATTGAGAACTTTTTGAAAGTAGAAAGACTTCTGACTTTACTTTACGACCATAAATCCAAGAATATCTTGAGAAACTATCAACGAATACTTGAAACCTTGAATGGAATCTGATCGCATAGGACCATTCACATTTGAAAGTACGATCTTCAACTTCCTTGTGGCTATAATGTATCCATGCTTCTTGAAAGGAAGTTTGTGAAGCTTTCCTTGAAGACATCCTTCACATAATTCTGCATCATCCGGTAAAGTGAAAGTAGGCAAACTTTTCACCGTATCTTGATCTTTGATGTGCATGATAGCTATGTAACTCATATGGCCAAATCTAGCATGCCATGACTTCATGTTCTCCTTAGGTATAGAAGACCTAGCAACATTAGCATGACAATTTTGGATAATACAAACATGCCACTTCTGTTCTCACCTTGAAGTAGACAATGCTCCATGAATCTTTCTTAAAAATGACTTTAAAGCCATGTGATAAGAAAGTAGATATAGAGACAAATTCTTCTTCATTTCTGGTACATAAAGAACATTCGAAATTGTGAAATTTCCACCCGCTCTTGATTTTAGGTTTACTTTTCCAGCACCTACAACATTCAAATCATGACCATCTACAATGATCACTCTTCTACCTGAAGAGTTAGTAAGAGAAGAAAATACCTTTCTGCAACCATAGTACGAAGGAGAGAATTAATTCGTGAGAATTAATTCGGGAATTTTTCGTTTAATTCGTTTAGTAAGTCCGGACCAAAAATATAAGGTGGGAATTTTATCCATCGGGAGAGAAATTTATTTTTTTACATATAAAGTATATGTATATCTCAATCCCATGTAGGATTCATGAATTTTATTGAGCTATACCTTAACAAAATACTTTCATAACAAGTTATAACATTAGCTCTCCATTTCATTCGGAGGGCACGATTCTCAATGTAGTTGAAAAAAGTTCGATGCGAATTTAAAGAATTTTATTTTTTGCGAAAAATTCACGAATTATCACACTATACCTGTATGTTTAGTAGCTCAAGAATAAAAATCCCAAGGATTATCGGAGATTGCATTTAATGTTGCCTTGTTCGCTTTCCTTGAAGACATCCTTCACATAATTCACACACACACCACTCCTATGTTTTGTTTGCATTTGGTGCTATGCT